>JAPYYV010005742.1:0-25106 GCA_030522625.1 Copidosoma aretas | reverse complement strand
TAGCCTGATGAGGCTGGTACAAATGACCAGCGAAATGTCGCTACAATAAAGAAAAATGGGAAAATCAACAATACTCCAGTGTATTTATTGACTTCCCAACCCTCACCCCTAACGGATCACTGATCACTTTTCAACTTTTCAAATTATCTGAGGGCACTGATCAGTTCAATTATATACATCTATTTTTGTTTCTTATCATTCCCAAAAATGAAGATATTCATTTTGCTTACTTTTAGTATATTTTTTGTTCAATGTTTATCTAAGTCTCTCTGCATGGTTTTTTTGTCATTTAATTGCTGGACACCTAAAGCGACGTCATCAGATAATTTACGACAGTAAATTTTGAGTTTGCCGACTGTTACACCTCCTAAATTATTTTACATTTACTATTCGTCTGTAGTCCCTAGTAATAGATTTAAAGCTACCAAGCTACATGGGTACCCTGGTCCTAGCCCCTTTTTTTCAAGTAAATTTGTTTGCCACTGACCGTAATAACCTATTTCTGTACATTTCTAGATTGTTTTACAAATTTTATTCATTTTTGTACTCATCGTTCTCATATATTTCAGCTTTTCTTGATATCCATTTAATCCTATAGACCAGCTATGTCATCATCGCCATCGCAACATAATGTGAAGCGTATTAGTGCTAGTTTTAGTTGATCTATCGTGTTCGTCTATGGCACAGATCGCTAACGTGCCACACTGAAGAGTCCAAGTTGGCGATCTGGGACGAAACAAATCTTTTCCTTTTCGTCGATTCCTCTCCTTTTTTCCTTTGGCTCCGAGCTTCCAAAGTGACGCCGCCAAGCACGAATTTCAGCAAGTGTTTGAACTTGCTTGGTATGGAGTAACGCGTATACATGTGTAGGTGTAATTTTAAAAATTACACACACACATACGTCTAATTAAAAGAATAGTATTAATGTTTGTTCATTAATTTGACTGTAAGACTAATATAAACATTTGACGTATTTCATCATTTACAGTCGACATAAGTATTATGGTTGTTTGTTTTCTCATATATTATTTGACCTGGAACATTTCTCTATTGATGTTTACATTACGTAACCTGTTCTATTTTCTGTGATATTGGTTTTATGTGTATATTTGCCGACCTACGTGCTTTGCTTTCCAATTTTCCATTTATTTATATTTATAAGAAAAATCATTTTATTAATTGTCATATTCATGTCCAAAATTTCTTCGAATATTATTCAATTTTTCTCTGATCCATTGAAGGAGCTTATAATTGCCTTATTCTTCAATTAAAAAAAAATGTTCAGAAACTTTTTTTTTTTTTTTTCTATTAATACACATTGTTTTTTTTTATTCATGCTCTTTTAAAATAATTCTTTTATAAAAATTTTTATTTACAAAATGATAGAAAATTGAAAAAAACGATTTCTATGGCTAGGACTTTGGTCAGATACACAGACGTAATGGATTGTAATTCTAGATAACAAATAATCAACCACAACTAAGCACATATCACTCAATGTATTTATATAGAACAAACATGATATTTTTTTTTTTTGATAACTTACTGTCTATATTTTGAAAATCACTGTTACTTTAAATACTTATGAAATCACTATAAAAGCTATACTAAACATATCGGTTGGAATAGCTCTGATGACAGTGAATGAATTAATAAATTTTACCAGATTTTGATGGTTATACTGTAAAAATTTTATTTGTTGAACAACGTTTTGGCCCGTACAGGATTTAAATTCAAGGCCCTTATCAGATTCAAAAATAATTAATTACTCGTTTGATATGTTCGTGAAAGTAATTGAGTATTTTAAGAACCTAACGAGGGCCTTGAATTTTGATTAAGTACGGGCCAAAACCTTGTTTAACGAATAAAAAATTGGCAATAATACTATAAAAATCTGGTATTAATTTATAACAAATATCTTTAAAATAGTCGGACTTTTAAAAAACTTTTATCGCATCCATGTTACATTATAATTAGATTATACTTATACTTCCATTAGTACAATAGTTTCGTCGATTGAATGCATTTATGCTTTTTCTATTTTTTAAGCATTATTGCCACTTTTTATGCAATTACCATCATTATATTTGAATAGCTTTAATAATTTCTAGGGATATTATTATTCCTTTCAGGTAAAGAGACACCCTGCTGTTTATAATATTTCAATTGCGTGAATTTCAATGTTTGGTTATTTTGAACAAAATCTGTCTACCCGATGTATTTTAAAATTTGTAAATGAAATTTAGAAAATTTATAACAAATTACAAATTTGTTACTGGGTACATAGAAAGGGAAAATTATTTAAATGATATAAATATAAAAAAAGTTTTAAAATATCGACACATGTAAATACACATATATCAATTTATGGAGGACATCAAAAAAAATTTTTTCTAATGTGCTAACGGTTTTTAAAGTTTAGACGGTTTAAGAAGGTTTGGGAGTTTTGCTCAGAGGGGCGAGAAATGGAATATCCTCCCTTCCATACACAAGTCTCTGCTACGTATGTGAAATACAATTTTAATATTGAGCCCCCGTAAAATGAACTTTGAATTAAACTTTCTACTTTATCTGTTTTGCTTAAGAGCAAAACTGCTCTGACTGTCCTTAGCTCCCAATCCGTTCTTTTTTTACTGCCAGGAAAACTTTTTGTCGTGAAACACACTTTTCGGTCAATGTTTTAGCTTTAAACTTCCAATGCATTTATTTTCAATTTAAAGAGATCTGTTTGTATCCCCTCGTTACTTCTAAAAATAAACCTTTTTTTTTGTTTTTTTTTTTTCCAGTATATTTACTGTACTTTATTTATCTTAGTCTTTCTGCAAATGTTTTCTGTCTCTTTTATACTAGGCGCTTCAAACAACGTCATAAGATTAGATAAGACAGTTAATTTTGAGTTTGCCTGCTGTTACACCTCCTGTATCATTTTAGATCCGCTTATCTATTTTTAGATAAATAAACCTAAAAGTACCAGGCTTGATGGGCAGCCTTGCCTTTTTTTTTCATATTTTGGAATACATTTTTTAGCCCCTAGCCATAATTTAATGTTTTTTTTTCGTATTTTTTTAGATACTTTTTAACATTTGTGACATGTTTATATTTATTGCTCTCAAATTTATTTTGTCCCGGAATATTTCTTTATAAATGTTATTTAATTCTGTTTCAAAGTCTACAGACAGAGCATATACTTTATTTACGACTTTTTCTCTTTTGGTTTCAATTAATTTATTAAGTACAAAATATGGTATCTTGTGTTTCCTTTTGTTCTGATAGCAGCCAAACTCTTTTTATTACTTTTTACTTCTTTATCGATTTTCATACATTATAACTATTATAATTTCTTAAATCTTGTAAGTTACATTAAAAAAGCTACTCCTTTGTAGATTGAAATTACTTTCACTTTCTTCCTACCTTGTGAATTTGATGTATATTCATGCTTTTGCCCACGCTTCATTAATATGTCTGTTAGTCTACAAACTTTCAAGTTTGTTTGTCATATCAATCGTCCAAATTATATGTAGGTCTTTGAAACAGTTTTTTATACTTTTTTCTTTTTCTGTGTCTTTTTGTTTTTAATTTTGCACAAAACATTTTTTTTTCAATGATTGATATATTGTTGTAAAAAATTACCTTCTTAAGTGTTATAGCGCAAGGTTATTCTTAGCATAAAGAATGCCGAGAAAAGCTTTAAAACTTGCAAGAGTAGAATTTTATGTGTAAGTATTCGAATGCGTCAGCAGAAAAGCTTGTCTTATCGCTAAATCTAGAATTTTCTTACGATCTATAATAATACATATAAAATCCATCCCGCTAAGATCCAAATAATACTTTTTGTTTCAATAAATAGGATTCTTTTTACAGCTTCTATACTTATAATCATAAAGTTCTGGTGTATGATTATGAATATCGTTATTTTATTTATTATTTATAATTGCTACATGATCGATTTTCATAAAAGTTGGTTTTCCATATAGGTATTTGTGTACTTATAAGAATGTGGTAGTGTTGTCAAAATTTATTACGAAAGAAAAAACATGTTTGGGGTGGAGCTGGGGAGGAGGTAGTGCGGGAGTCTGCGGTGTGCTAGGGGGAGCGGGGGCAGTGAAGTGGAGTCGGGAGAGCGCAGGAAGGGAGCTAGCTAAAATTATTTGAGGTCATATTTTACAATAAAAAAAGACGATATTTTCCTCATTTCCGGGGGATCTGGGGGAGCTGACGGGGAGCGGGGAGGGAGCAGGGGGAGCTTGTACTTACATTAAAACTATCCAACTATAAAATATAGAAAGATATATATTCCTGTATTATATAGTAATATTGTGTGGGGTGTGAGTAATAGCTCCCTTCGACGCCCACTCACACCATCCACGCTTCCTCCCTGAAAATTTTCGGAATAAAATATCGTAAAGAAATAAGCTAAAAACACGCCTATTATGTATCTTTTTTATAGACAATACCGCCCTACATGACCCTACTGGCCCCCATTACCCCCACCCCCGTCCATGCCTCCTACGTCCCACCACACTTTTTTATTGGCCTCCCCACGGTGGTGTCACAGCCCTCACGCCCCCCTTCCCAAAAATCTTGTGAAATTCTTTCGTTTCCTTTTTTATTGTACACTTTTTTGGCCCCTCCACATTCCTTACAGCTCCATCACACCTCCTTGCCCCTTTTACTCCCTATCTCGTATTTCTATACTACTTACAAGTACTTGTTAGTCATTTGCTTTAACATATTTTATTTATCATCGTATCATAATTTTTAGTATCCCACAGCCCCTTCAAATCTCTACTTGCAAACATGTTATATCACTTTTACCAGATTATTATCGTTTTAAGTCCCTAGCGTTATCCAGAGTGAACTACATAGAGGTAGACTTACTATGCATTTCATGTCTATTTGTGCGTGTGTGTATGTGTATACGTATATATAGAAAAGTGTTCGCGTTGTAATGCAATATTGGCTGGTAAAATAACAATTTATAAGTGTAGTGCTATTATTATTTTGAATGAAATATAAACATGATCCAATTTTTCATTAAACTTTATCAAGAACTTTATTTGAAACTGTATCCGTTATTTTCCGGGAATTCACGTAATCACATTGTACAAATTCTTTGTAGGATTTTTATATCTATATGATGCAGCATACAATTGTTCGCGTATGGATAATTGCTTTTTAAATACAAACCTAATTCATCAAAACTTTGACCCTGAGACTTCTTTATAGTCAGAGAAAAAGCATACTTCAAGGGAAATGGTTTTCTCCACAAAATAACAGGTAACAAAGATGAGATATCCGAGTTTGAAGTAGTTTCTGGATAAATACTTTTTTCTAATTTTTTTAACAGTTATAATTTTGACCACCATATTGTATTAATATAATTTTGTTACATTTAGTCGTATTTCATCACGCAAATCATATCCAATGCATAAATATCAAATCAACGTTACTATTGAACTTATTTTTGAGTTATTTTTACAGGGTGGTAAACCTTTTTGAATACAGTTCAAATATTTCATTGGGAAATCAATGTATGTATTGTCATGAATCATATCAATCCTTATATGGGTAGCATGAGTAACACTATAATAATTGACAGTTTTTCGTTCATTGTTTGCTTGGATTTGATTCATAAAAGAAAATGTAGACACATAATATGATGTTACAGTTACATTATTTATTGGAGAATCATCAACATTATTAAAAATTATTGAATAGTTATCATTCGAACTCCAGTTTCTCGTTATTTTTAAAGAACACATCTTTGTTCTTTCTATTTCCATCAGTTACGAAGAAAAATTTTCATAAAATTAAGCGCAAATAAATTTTGAATCTTAAAATTTTGAAATGTCACAACAAATAAGAAAAAGTTATGGTTTCTTCAACTGTAGATATTATATTTTTATTTCTCAGTATAGAAATAGATTGACGAAAATCTGCACCAAGAATCAATAATTTACCACCAAAAAATAGAATATTATTTGATAAATAACATAAAGGGCGATCAACTATCTCTAATTTTTTCTCAGGTATCATTGACCAGTTGTCCTAAATAATACTATTTACATTATATTGTTTTTTATCTTATTGCAGTTCTTGTAATTCGTTGCAAACCATTCTTAGATCTGAAGGTTATTAAAAAGTCCTATGACTTGTCATTCCGTTAGAAAGTAAAATAGAAGCAATATTTTTTTTTCCAATCGATAAGAAATAATAAATTAACGTTCAAGAGTTTACCTGATCCTCGAAGACCATCTACGAAAAAAGATTTCGTTTTCAGAACTGATAACTTCTTGAAAAATGGCTCTTTAATCTGTATTTAATTGAGAAGAAAAATTTGTAAAAAGCTTTTCATCCATGCTTGCCCTTTTCTCGTCTTTAAAAACTTTGTTCATAAAAGATTCAAATTCTGGTAGTCGGAAGTCCTTACACAATAATTTATCCATATTACACGATTCGTTAGGATAATAAAGATTTCAAGCTTATACGTCTATTTTTCTATATTATTGTTATAGATTTGTTATCTTTTTCTATGTATTGTAATTTTTTTCACTTTTTGTTTTTAACCAATTTATCTAATAAATTTTTGTGCTTGGTATATTTATTTTTCGCACGTACGACGGCTGCAAAATAAAGTTTTTAAGGGTTATTTTGTAATATTTTATTACTTTTTTGTAATTATCAAGTTAAAGCTATTTTTTTCTATTTAGTATAGGCGCTTTGAGTATATGGTTGATTATTTTACAAACCGAACACCATTGTGACTTGAACAGTTTTTATTTCGCCAAAACTTTTTTGCGGGTTCTATGTCGAAAAAAAATGATACATGTTCGAGGAATTTTTTTTTTTTTTCTATAGAGCGGGTTCAAAGATTGAGACATTCGTGATTTTTGCCTTAGAAACTAAATTTTAAAAATTCATAACTCTGGTGCTTGTCAAGCATGAAAAAACTTTTTTTTCTTCTATTTTTAAGAGAAGAAAGTACACTATCAGAAAAGAGCAGTTACAAAAACATTTACAAACGACTCAATATTGTTATGAAAAATAAAAATGTTTTGATTAATTTTTAACCGTGCTCTCCAATACTTGAACGATTTCCTAATTCAATTATCGTATTCAACGTCAAATTTTCTGTGATAAGCGTGTATTTTATCAATGAAGAAATTATGTCTACTGGTAGGGGTAAATTATTAAATCCTTCGTGGCGCGTCGTATTAGCACGTCTTGTTTTCTAACTCTACATCGCTTTTCTCAATAACAATGATGATTATATAACTATTCATCTATTTTCATAATTAAGTACGAAGAGTTATAAGCAGGCAGGACTTTATTCTTAATTGAACATATTATTAGCATGTTACCGAATAAAAACTCAATTAATTACGATTTTACTAAAATACTTCCCAAAAAAGTTATTTATCAGTAGGTAATAATCTCTTTCTTTATTGTATACATACATATAATTTTTAATAAAAGATTTAACTACAATCATCAATGTTAAAAAATACCTCGTATAAAAAAAAGTACTTGTAAAGCACTAAAATTTCGAAGAGTCGATTTACTCAAATAAGGATTTGTCGTTTCACTATCAATTTTCATTTTTCAATTTAGCGGATTTTGGTCACCAATAAACTTTAAATGGTGTCACGAGCTTGAGATGTACTGGTAGCCCTGTCGTCCGACACTGCCAGTAAATCTTGTACCTTATTATCTTTTTTTTTTTCTCTTAAAGCGTCAAAAGATTAATTTAAATATCTGTGGTATCGGAATCGCTTTATTGATAATTTTACTGCCCGCGTAAGTGTTTTTCTGATCTTTTTCAGGTAGTTGAAAAAAAATTTTGTAACTTTTTTGGGATTTGCTGGCTCGTCTGGACTTAGTTGTCTCAATGTGGAGGTTACGAAACTATTTTTGAAGTGTGCAGACAGATCATGCGAGAGAGAAGTGAGGAAAATGTAATAGTTCCACTGTTAATAATCTACGTATATAATTATTTAGCAATAACTTTTTCAACTCTGGTCAGTTAACATTTACAGCATGATTTGTCCCAGCATTTTTAGGGCGTGGGCAATAAAATTGAGGAATAGGCCCTTCAATGGCACCGTTAGCAATGCTCTGATAAGTTATCTTGATTGTTTCGATTGATACACACACAGACCTATACACGCACGCGCGCGCGCATAAGTACACACAAATAATTGGAAAACGTTGAATACCAACACGTTGCCTAAAAGAGTAGCAAAAAAAAATAGGCACGATCATTCGCACCGATAGATGTTTTGATTCTTTTGATTTAAAAAAGCACTGCAAAAAAAATTAAAGCGCTGCGATTGCGAACAGTTGCCGAAAGTACGTCAACTTGATGTACCAATAACTGCTAAGGCATTAGAAAAAACGATTGGCGATTCCTATTATCTGCGCATCTCAAAAAGTATAAAAGAAAATAAATATACAGATAAAGTTAAAATGGTAATAATTATACAAAATGAAGACTTTCGAGTCTATTAAATTTCTAATCAGTTTTCAATGCTCGTATAAATTTTTTATTCTTTACAGCAGAAACGTTGAAAAGAATCGTTTAATGAGGCATCTGATGAAAAATTGAGTAGTAAAGGAACCTCGGGATTTTCAGGTGAAAGCGAACAGTTTTTAAATGACAGAGTTTATCGTTTTAATAAAGGATCACATTTTTGAGAGGATTACCTCTTGGAAAATTCTAATTAAGTAAAAAATGTTATTCTGAGAAAAATGTTAAAAAAATCACGAAGGCAAGTAAGAAAAAAGTTTTTGATGCAAACGACGACGGTCCAGATGATGTTGATAAAGATGATGATGATGATGTCATAATTTTACAAGCCTTACAAGACAGTTTTAATACCAGTATGGTCTGATCTAATAAAGTGAAAATTTTGTCTATTCTCAGAGATTGGTCTTATCAGAAAATCCAGGTGCACTTTCCCACAGCTACTCGCCATATAATAACCATTGCAAAAAATATTGCTAAGGATATAGGAATACTAGGTGATCTAAATCTCAAAAGCCAGCTTCAGAAGCAGATGTCATACATAGCATATTAAACTTCTGTTAGTCTAATTTACGCATACAAATTATGCCCTAGAAAAAAGATTTCGTCTCCGTAGTAATAGATAAAGATACAGATGAAAAATCGCCTGATTTACAATAATTTAAAAGGATCGTATAAACTATTGAAAGAAGATTGTCCAGAAATAAAGTGCAGTTTTTTAAAGTTTGTCAGCATCCGACCAGAATACTGTTTACTAGCAGGAGAAAGTGGAACATATTCGGTGTATGTGTGTCCGATACACAAAAATATGAAACTTTTGATAGACGGGGTGAATTTGCAATGTATCGCAGCTGATTCAAAAAAAAAGGGTCTACGTGGACTATCCGTGATAACCACTGCTTGTATCGTTTTCACCCGAAGAACGTTTTTGGTCTAGCAAGATTGACAGAGAAGTTTGGATCGCCTTACGGCTGGTCCCATATTCCTTTCATAATAATCTTGTGCGATCACATTATAAGTTCTGTTGATGCCTCTGTGTCCGTCAACTGCAGATTCGTGGTATTCTTTCATTAATATATATCGCTGGTTGGCCAGCGATACTACAAGTGTATTTGTGTATAAGATATCTGCTACTTCAAGGATTGTGGAAATTTCTTCTATTTGCTCCACCAAGTATTGCCACTGATTTGTGTTTCAAATCGCTAGGTCACTCACTATTCCTATAGTTCTTATTCTCAGGATTTCTTCCACTGATTTTGATCCAAAATGACTTTTTTTTTTTTCTTGAATTACTATCACCGCTGAAGAAAAAGTTTGAGTTTTGCCGTAAATTTCTTATCAATTTCGATTTTATCGATTTTTCGAAATCAATATTTTCTAAAAAATTGATTCTTAAGCGATTTATGGTTATTAAAGGATATTTCACGACAGGAATTCTACAAGATCAATATATTTAACACAAAAAATCTTGATATGTTAAAATTACGAAAATTTAGTAGATGGGTGTGCGTGGGTGTAAAGAGAAAATGTATGTGGACTTGCTTTTTCTTGTTTTAAAATACAATTTACTCATCGAAAAAAAAATTTTGATGCATTTTTTTTTTTTCAATTCTGATTTTCCTTATTTTTGGAACTTGATTCTAAACACACTTATAGTTGTTTTAGTATGTTTTACGATAGGAATTCCACAAGATTATAAATTTTGCACAAAAAAACCTGATAAGTTAAAATTGAAAAAATTTAGTAGCTGGGTGTGCGTAGGTGTTAGTAGGGAATGTATATAATTAGCCTTATCTTATGATTTTCCGAGCCGATTTTGATCCAACATGGCCAATTCTTTGGTTTTAAATTACTATTAACGCTAAAAAAAATTTTGAGTCTTGCTGTAGAATTTTTTTTTAAATGGATTTTATCGACTATTTTAAATTGTTTTCTTCCAAAAAGTTGATTTAGAGGCTATTTATTGTTATGTAAGGATATTTTACTATAATAATTTTAAATGATTATTAGATATTACACCCAAAAAACTATTTAGTTCCAAATAAAAAATTTAGTAGCTGGATTTTTGTGGGTGTTGATAGAAAATGTATATAAGCATTCAATTACACAAAATAAAAGCCAAATATGGAGTGCTCATCTTTATTTATGACTTTACAATCGTCAACGTTTCGCTGTTCATTGACAGCCTCTTTAGGACATAATTACCTGTTTAACTTAAGCAGGTAATTATGTCCTGAAGAGGCTGTCAATGAACAGCGAAACGTTCACGATTGTAAAGTAATAATTAAAGATGAGCACTCCATATTTGGCTTTTATTTTGTGTAATTGAATGCATACATCCAAGGAGTGAGAAAGTAGAAGAATCATAGTCATTGAATGTATATAATCAGTCATATCTGACCATTTTTTTGGCCTATGTTATAAATTCTGGGCTTTTTTTTTGTTTTTAGATACAAATTACTTCTTAAAAAATATAATTTCGATAAATTTATTGTTTTTAATGCTGATTTCATTATTTTCGAAAATCGATTTTTTCGAAAGAAATCGATTTAACAAATATTTATTGTTGTTTCAGGATATTTTACGATAAAAATTCTTAAAAAATACTTAATCATATACAAAAAATATATAAAGATAGAGTTAGAAATATTTAGTACTTGGGTGTGCGTGAGTGCAAATGGGGAATGAATGTCATCAGTCATATCTCTGTCTTTTTTTGTCAGATAGGACATCTTACGATCGATATTGAGAAAGTTTTTTTGTTTTTGGATATAAATAATTGCAGAAAAAATGTTCCAATTTTATCGATTTGTTTTTTTATCTCTTTTGATTTTAGCAATTTTAGGAAATAATTTTTGTTTTTTGTGATTATTCGCGTTGTCTTAGAATATTTTGTGTCCAACGTTTCATGACGTTTGTCGCTTTTAATGGCTTGCGGTGAAGGCCGAATATAAATGGGTTTTATTTAATATGTTCGCTAACATGTATTTTGTCTTCCTCTTTACAATTTTAGGTATGAACGAGTTGCCTTATCTTCTCTACTCGTTTTTCCCTTATTCGTTCTAATTTCTCATTCTACTTCTACTTACTTACTTTTTCTGTATTCTAACAATCATTGATTACATGTTTAGTAACATGCTCATGATAGATATCATTTTTAGATTTTTTTTCTATCTTATGTTTGTCACTTATTTCCTCTTGTGCTATAAATAGTCGTTTAAACGCTTCGCTAACTATTTCTATGTCGTCTCCATCGACGTTAAACGAAATTACGATCAATTTAATTTCAGTGTATTATCTGCAGCACTTGTCTGGCCGTTATACATCTTGATTATGTTCCACCTGATAATGCCTTTCACTACTATTGAAAAGTTTTGTGGGATAACGTGCAACGTGCCCATGAATTATTAAAAGGTGTCCAAATCGACCCTAAAGTCTGTCGAGCTCCGTAAGTCACTCCTATTATCCTTAGTTTTTCTTTTTAATCCAACTATATTCTGGATTTAAGCAATTTTTTTTAATCATCGAAATTTCCACTCCTGTATCGGTGTTGAACTTTGCATTTTTCTACAGGTATAGGCTCTCTAAAATTATTAAAGATGGCCTGCGGCCTACACGGAATGTATCTATTTTTGCCGTCCAAGTTGAGTGATTATTATTTTGTATTTCTTGTTTCGTATCTTTTTTTAGGAATTTAGAAGGTAGCATTTTCTCGCTTCATTTGAAGCTTACTGATGTTCCCTTTGCATGTGCTGTGTGTTGTATCTCGTCAAGTGCAGTGCTTCTTTTAGCTCATGACAGCTTACCAGTTTGTTTTTCGCTGTTAGGATCTATATCGTGTGCACGTACATCATGCTGCTCTGCCCATCTCTTTTTCCGAATGCTTTGAACTCTCCCTCAATCTTTTTCTTATTGTTGTGTGATGTCCGACGATCAGGGTATTCGTCGAAAATTTTACAAGTTTTAATGCTTCCAATGTGCGTTATTATAATAGACATCCTTCTTATTGTAATCATTATTATTTTGATCGCTATCAGGGCTATTATTGTGAAAATTTTGTCCCCAGCTCTTTTCACGGAAGTCTTTTCCCCCATAATCTTTGCTGCCATTACTATCATTATGGCGTTAATTCAAGGCATAATTGTTTTCTACTTTATAATTAATTCTATAGTAATCATTGTCAATAAAATTATTCCCCTTGTTATCATTTTTGAAATTTGTTCGGGGATGAGCTTTTGTTTTGGTCCCTCCCGTATATTCGGGCTCACAATGGCGCTACTCTTTGCGTCTTTTAACAATTTATCGCTATCAGCCAAGTGTGCGCCTTATCATTATAAGTACAAACACCACTTAATACTTTTCTTGATATTATTCTCTTCGTTTCCGTCAAGATTTATGACCGGCGTGTCCCTTGCTACAATCCCTACCATCGGAGTGCTTTTATTAGGGTATTTATATTATTTTGTAGGTTCTTGACACTTCTGGTGCTACCTGTCGTAAGCCTAATTTTTTATTTACGTTTAGTTCTGATTTTATAGATTCTTCCAAAATTCCTGGGCTGTAACTGGCTATGCTTTAGTTATATGGCGTATGCAGAGCGTATGTAAATTGGTTTAGGTCTTTCTTAGCTGTGCCATTTTTTACCGCTATTCTTTGAGCTGTCGATAAATGTGGACTTTAGTAATGTGACATCACGATTTTATTCTGCAGTCGTTAAACTCGATTGCAGTATTTGATCACTGGTTTCCTGATTTCTTGTGTCGAAGTTTTGAATCGTACGATTAGCGTATCCGCGCTTTCCATACTGCTGAGTCGTCGTTATAGTGCTACGAAAAAAGTCGTTAGCTTACTTAAACAGTGACACGCGGGCCCTAAATAAGTCTGCTGCCATGTCTTTTAGCCTACATCCTAATGTTCCAGTAAAATATTGCTTGTACTTTTGTGGGACCTTCAATCTTCTCGTTCCTTGCATCTGTTCGAAAAGCAAAAAATTTCATAGGGTCTTCGTTAAATATCGGTACCTTTTTTTAACCACTGTTTATTAGCGATGATACGTTATGCTGCATGATGAAGGGGATTGTTCGTTCTGACTGCTGACTATTTTTTTTTTTTTTGAAAATCATTCAAGTATATTTGGGTCTCTTGATAAAGTAATAGGATCTCTGTATTTCTATGATACATTCACAACGGCTTGTCATGTGATAACTCGTTGTGTGAAGCTCTTACGTTTTTGTCGGGTGTAAACTTAAACATTGGATCGCGTTAAAAATAATATGTGCTCACTCTTGTAACGTCTACACTTCCCATCGAGTACTTCCCGTATGCTCTGTTATTCTAAATTGTATGCGACGTGGGTCATGCTGTTGGTTAAAAAAGAGCCCCCTTCGTACTCGTTCCTAAGATGTATTCCTATGTTACGAAGTGTAATGTGTTGTTTCCTGAGCCAAATGTTGTGCTCTGCCTTTTCGTCCATATCCGTCAACCGAGTTAACATTGCCATTTGTAAGATCATCGTCTATTCTATTTTCTAATAGTTTTTCTTTGTAACCGTTTTGCAACGATTAAAGTGTACTGCATCATCGTTTGTTTCTTGTATTATTCTTGTAGGGACTTTTTATTTAACGATTACCGGTCTCATTTTTTTTTTTAATTTTATCATGTGCAACCGCTGTATTTTTGCTTATTCTCTCCCATTCTGTTTGTTTTTCAGATCTATACACGAGGAACACAGTAAGTAGTTTTGATTTCAACTTGCTTTATGTACCTACGCAGACTTCTTCTTTACCATTGTCCACCATAACATTGAATATTTAATCATGGCTCTTTTTTTTCAATAATTATTCAGCTGTACCATAATCACTGCAGAAATGTTATTTGATAGTTAAGTCGAGATAATAACCGATTCAAGCACTGTACGAGTATTCTTGCTATAAAATCTTCTATCGTTATGTTTTAGGAGATACGTATTTTGTCCCGATAAAGTCGCGAATTTACTTTATTCAGTTCTGATTGCTGTCACGAGATTTACAGTAAGATATTATTCATATATTGATTCTTTGTTTATGACGTAAAAACTATGTCACACGTCGACAGCTATGTAACTGCGTTACTTCTTTTTTTCTGTTAGCCCCAGAGACAAGATAGAGATCTTATTGTAATAAAAAGGAACTTACTTGGTTTTTCCAGCAAGAACGAGGACCAACATCATAATCTTTAGCATAGTCAACCACTGTACCATGTCCCTTTGCTTGAGTAGGCAAATCTCCCGCTTAGTGGTTCCACTGGAGTGCTGACTTATCTTGTTATGTCACTATTCGTATGTTAAGCCGTGACTCTAGAGTATTTTCTAAAATCACGAAGTATCAAGCAAAGAGTCACTATTAAAAAAAAAAAATTAAATTCTCACTTGCACTAGCTATCTTACTTCTGACACCAAAACTATTGCGAGAGATTTTTCGGCCTCAAGGCAACTTAAAACAATTATAAATATATTGTGTGACTGATATTTATTGACAGAAAAAGGGAAAAAAAGCGAATATGTGTTATCTCGCATTACCTATGAGCACTTTTTATAGTACTGAAGGATCACGTAGAGTCAGCGCACTCCAAAAGCCAGGCTTGATCGTAACGATTGCTGATTGCAAGAGCTAGCCGGAGGGCCAGTGTTTATAAATAGAGACTTAGGAGTAGAAAGACCAAAGAGAGCGCGAGCCTGCTAGTAGGCCCTTTTTATATTCTCGCTGTTTTTAGTCTGCGGCGTGGCACCTAATGACGTGAAGGCCTTAGTGTAGAAGGCCACGTAGCGTATGCCATGCCGGGTGATCCCTACCGTATGTGACACTTTCATATAAATAATTTATCTCTTAGCTTAATACTCTAAATTTACATTAAATTTTTTTGTTTTTATTGTTTCTGTATGATGCAAATATTTTATTTTTCTTCTCAGTTCAAATTATGTTTTATGTAAACTATCTCAATCAAATTACTGTTGTTTTCAATCATTTTTACTTAAGTTCCTATTTAATTCTTTTTAGCATATGCCTTTACATTTTTCTTTTTAGGTCCCTACATATTTTTTTTTCCTTTTCCTAATTATTATTTTATTTACTCCCTACCAAATCAGTTACTATTTTTTATCTATATTCTCAATAAATTTATGAAAAAAATTTGTTTGATGTATAGAATTAACACTTACTAATACGACTAACTTCTTTTTTGGTTCAAATATCTTATGGATGAATTTTTTTTACATCATCATTAATTTTTCGAAACAATGTATACATCTGATATTTAGGATTTCTGAGTTTAAGTGATTGTCCATTAACATATGTTACAAGATAGTATAGCAATTACAGCTTGCATGACATTCCAAACAAATCCACCTTAACAAACAAGAAGAAAAAAAATTGGCGAATGTTTAATTGGCGAATTTCTGCTCTTCTTCTATTTTTATTATTTTGATATAATATACAAGATACAAGTCTTAACCTAAATTATTTTTTAAATGGTAAAAATTTATACAGCCATATCCTCAAAATCCTATATAATACGGTACCTATTGGACAAACTCTGTCCATGGATTTTCTTATTCCTTATAATCATACATCTATATGACTATCTGAAATACAATTATTATTATCCACTTAAAATTCATTATTGATACTTGATATAAAATATACAAAACTTTTATAAACTTCAGTTTTTTTTTTTTGATCACTTTTTAAAATGAAATCATACTACATCTAAAATAAATTTTTTAATTTAAACGATAGCTTACAATCATGGTAAACTATTTATGAACTTTTTTTCTCGTTTTTGGTATTTTTGGCTTAGTGTGTTAGCATAGTGTATAGCTTTACAGATTTTTTTTGGGATTAAAATACAAATTTTTTTTCTGTCTTTGTATTCTTTAAAGCTTGTGTCTCCAATTATTTTATTCTTCTGACTTTAATTACATTACCCTAATATATGCAATTTAACATTTGAACCTCTAAAAAATTCAAAATACATAAATTGAAGTATAGATAACTAACTTTTTGTAAACTATGTGCACTTGTTTTTACAAAACGAAAGAATAAAATATAGCACGAATAAGAGCTTAGCAACGAGATAGCATTTAGAAGTATCAATTTTAAAGTTTCCTTCAAATGATCGACACAGTTAAACAGACATATGATAATTTATACAGAATAACTAAGAAAAAAATTTTTTTTTATGTGTTGTATATGTTTTAAAAGATTAGACGGTTTTAAATAGCATGTAAAATGCCATAATGTAAGGGAAATAGAATAGACTATTTTTAAATGAGTTAAATCGTTTCAATTTAATTGTAATTTTTTAACTTTTATTGAGTCTTCGACGGATTAAACATACTTTGAAATTCGTGAAGATTAAAAAACTTTTATCAATAGTCTAAGAGACTCTTTTTTTTACCCTTCTTCTATTTCATAAGATATTCTTTTTTATTAAATGCTAAAACAACAAGATTCTTAATAGAGAAATGTAAGCTTATCTGAATTTTTCATTTCTATGGATGAACTTATAATAAGGTCAAGTGAGAGGGCGGTAAGGAAAAGCTGATAGGCAGCGGGAGAAACGGGGGTGGACGTAGAAGTGAGCTAGTTTTTGGTATAATAACTATATAATACAGGTAGATAATAGAGAAATATATTTATTGTTGGTTACACGATGAAAAAGGGAAAGAACATATAAGTTAACGCTTTAAAATTTTTGCTATGCGTTGCTATTTGTTGTTTTTGTTGTTAAAAAATGATAGTGGAGTCGAAATTGTAATCTGAAGCTAATGCCCTCTGTTCAATTCTGTTGATAACGTTTGGTGATCTGATTGACCTGCGCAGAAATTGTGACAATTTGTAGGTCTAGTTGGACGAGGCGAAGCAAGAAAAGAAGGACACTCGGCGTAAGCAAAAAAAAGTTCATGAGAGAACGCTCTGGCAGTTGCAGTCAACATTAGCTGATGCTCGTGACCTAGTCATGGGCGTGCAAACTAAACGAAACGTAGTTTTGGCAAAGCGCGAATGTCTTCTAAGCGAAAGGCAGGCTTAGCAATGGAGAAGTGCAGTGTTAAACAATCAAAAATTTCACGAAATAAACTGGATAAGAATCACCAAAAAACCTTTTGCTACCACCATCACAAGTATCGCCCCTACTATCACCCCAGCAATCACTACCACCACAACTATTACAACCACTGCCACCACAGCAATCACAACCAACGCATCTACGGTCATTTTCATACAAACATTTTCGATAGTCGCTTTGAAATAGGTAAGTGGCAGTTTCATCAAAGCCATTTAATCTTTAAGTCGATGCTTATGATTGTAGTTATTAGTTCATGGATTTTTTCAAATCAGATGAACCTTATCGCCAAATTCAATAGATTGTATGGATGTATGAAAATAGTCGCTTTAAATTTTTGTTTACGTGGTAAGGCAAGATCAGTACTTGATAATTTTTTAGATTTTAAAGTACTGTGAGGTTTAACCTTCAAGCTTAAAGGGGGTTTTGGAAAATAAAATTGGGCTGTGACGTATTATTCTCAATTACAAAATAGTAACCAGGGCCCAAATAATAATTTCTGAAATTAAGCTGCGGATTTACAGAAATAAGTTTTAATAGACTATCCTGAGTGCCCATTTGCTACTTAAGATAAAATCGATTCTTGGCAGAACATCATTTGAATTGATGATAATTTAGCAAGGGAAAAGCTTTGATTAGATAAGATCAAATCGTTAAAAACTGCTTTTCTACTGGTAGTAGAGGTTAGAGAAATTTTTTAGGAAAATAGGAGACTTTAAGAATTCTATGTTGTTGCGGGAGCGGACAGAGCAGTGCAGTCTATTTTTTATCCAGAAATAAATCAGGAACGAGAACCTTGGAATGCCACTAATATTGCTTGCTGGAATAGCGGAAAAAGGGCAATGTGCAGTACGGTTGTCCTCAACTGCATGCGTTTGATGGTCAGGAAAACTAGAAGTGGTTGAACTTCGAGGAGTAAGTTAAACAGTAGGTAATACAGCTTCTTTTATCCTACTCCTAATTAGTCAGGGTAATTTAAGTAAATATACGTTTCATGGCTTATTATTTAACCAAATTTGCAATTTTTTATGAGATTCTGGTTCTGACACAACAAATTCGAATTCGATGCTCGCAAATGTAGTGTAGATTACAAAGTTCCCATAAATTCTATGACACTATAGTACTTAACTAAAGAGGACGTTCCTGTAACGTGCAGGGTTAGATCATTTGTGATCTAAGGAAAACACAAGGTTAAAACGATTGCATAAGAAGTGGATATGGTTGATGATTGTATCCTTGAAAGAGATTTCTTCAATAAGATGGAATAAACAGAGAAAATTCATAGTTTGAAATTTAAGAAGATAGATTTACAAGATAAAAATGATGCCTCTGTTTGACAGATTATAAACTTGCAGAATGTTTTTCCGGTTAATTTGTCATATCACTCCCTTTGCAATAATAGCTACCACAATGCTGCCTTTTTTTTAATCCCTGCACCATTTGAAAAAATGGGTGCTCAAGAATGACAGGTATGTTTTCTTATAATTACAATAGGTTTACAGCAAGTGTTGCATTTCAACTAATGTTGAGGTTCAAGTAAGAATGTAGAGTTAGTTGCTTCACTGCATTTTTTGCTGAGTCTTTAAAAGTGTACATATAAGTGTAACTCAACTTTATGTGATGCACAATGTCTTTGTTGCTTTAGTACTTGCAAAGCACTTGCAGAAGTTGGAGTAAAAGATAATTACTTTATACAATTATGATTATTACTTACAATAGGACTCTACAAATTAACTGATTCTGTTTTATTGGTTTAAAAAAAATCTGAGAACAATTATTTCATGGTAGTCAAAGTGTCTGCACTTACATTTAATGAATTAGCTATAGTGTTGTTTTTTTCTGTAAATCAAATTTCTTCTTTTTTCTAAGGAAATTATTGATTCTTTCACACAAACTTCACCCAGTAATTTCAGATTGATTGACGAAAACATTGTTCATCACTTACAGCTAATCAATATTTTTTTACGTATGTATAAATACATTGATTAATTGATTTGTATACATATATATATATATATATATTATATGTATTATACTCGTAGGGCTTCACCTTCTGCGTGCTCCGCACGCAAACCCGCATATTTCGATATTTTTAGTTTCATGTTTAAATACTCCGTAGGAGAGATCATTTTATAATACCCATACATGCGTACAATTATAGATAACCAAAGCGTTCTTATAAAAATCCGCTAATGATTCAAACGAACATAGTTAATATATGAAAAAAGTTGACTGATTTATGAAATAATTGGTGATAATTTAATACTGATAATAACTCTAATCGGTATTTAAGGTTAATATTAATACGTAGTTATATATATATATATATATATATATATATATATATATATACATATACAATATTTACGCGATAATTAGTATCATAGAAATAGATAAAATCCTTTTTTTTTTTTTGATCACTTTAGAGTCTATTATGGATATTAGTTTCTAATAAGATATTATTTTAAACTTCTTTCTTAACATATTTAAAGAAAATTTTTTATTCTATGATTTTTTTATTTCTTGCATAGATTTTTAAATACTTCTGGATTTCATTTTTTTGTTTCATAACTACTACAAATTTTCATTCTATTATATCAGTACTGATATTATTTTTTATAAACTAACTTTTGTAATTAATAAAACATACAACAACGTTTTAGAATTTCTTTTTACATTTACGTACTATTATAATTTATAATGCATAATATATTTTTGTACTTCTAATCTTTACTGTTGTGCGTTATTTACCTAGATAAATATCGTATATTTTCACATAATTCATCTCTTGCCTGCATGTCTCTTCATTATCTTTTGATCCTATATTTCAGACTGATATTATTTCATTTGTTGTTCTTTTTCTCTGTACATCCGAGAGTACGAGTCTCGTTAGATGGCGCTGATGCTGGCGTACAAAGCTACACAAAAGATACAGATGTTAGTATAACTTTCCGAGAATTACACCAACATCTGTATCTTTCGTGTAGCTTTGTACGCCAGCATCAGTGCCATCTAACGGGACTCGTACTCTTGGATAGCAATGTGTATTCTTTTTTGTATTGCAGTTCCTACAGTCTATCACTTACAAACTTCTAAACTCATCTATTTATTTTTCTTTCTGCTTTATTTATCTGTCTCTGCTTTTTTCTTTTTATTTACATTTTACGGATGATAAAGTTGTCCATTACCATATAGTTTTTTTGTATTTTCTGTTTGACAAAACTCTTCCTTTTCTTTGTACAATTATCTTTAATTTTATCAAGTCTATTTTCCTTTGTAGCTCTTTTTATACATCCTATCGTGTTTCAATCCTCTACTTTCTCATACGCTATAACTACTTTGCCTATTTTGTATCATATTTATTGATTTAGTCTGCTAATTCTACGATTAGTCATAAAAAAGGACACCTGTTATTGTCCATTTTTGTTATGTGCAAAAAGTAAATTGATTCCCATTTTCTTATGCCTATTTCTAGGCTAACCCTCTCCGCATCCATATGTGATTTATATCCTGGTATGTTTGCATTTGAACCCAATATGACATTTGTAAATCTAAATCTATTTTTTCCCCTTTTTCTTTCCTTTTTCATTTTCAAATCCATGCCTCCTCTGCCCGCCTCAAGCTTCTGTATATGGGCATGTCCAGCGACATTGTGCTACCATGCGAGTGCAGCGCACTTATCGTTCAAGCATAGTGTGTTCAACTCGCTTTTACGGACCGGAAAAAGAGTGAAAAAATTGTTATAAAAGAAAAATCAATAGATTTTGACCTGCTCATCATGATATTGCTAATATTTTTGGCTTCAAAACCTTTTTTAGTGTTGAAATCCGTCTTTGAATTTTTTGTCGTTTCTCTCGAATTCGCCACAGTTTTGAAAAATAAAATTTACACGAATCAAAAAAGCTACACTCGGACCACACGTCCACAAAAGATAAGAGTGGCAGAGCAAGAAATGCGTAAGTGACAAGCAAATAAAGTCGTGGAAATTTGGTCAGCCACGCTTGACAGACAACCATATAGTTATAGTATGAACTTTAGACTTACTGATAGTTTATGTCATGTATAAGTAGAAGTCATAAACTCTACTTCATCCACTGGATAATTCACGAACAGTGAAATTTTTAGCTAAAAGCACCTTAAAGCATCAAATTTGTTCTAAAAGGATCGTACATTACCGTATTTTCTTGTACATACTATTAGAATTGTATGTTCGTAGGCTGAGAGAGTAAATCCTCTAAACAAAGAAGATTCTTTAGATTGTGTGCAAGAGTATGTAAAAACATAAAATCTGAAGACTTAGTTTACCAATGAAAGACTTGGACGACACTTAAAAAAAGATTTTATCAAACGTTACCCAGAACTTACAATAATGATGGCACAAAATTTGATCAAGGCACGGGCAGAGGTATGTTAAGAGCATTTGAGAAAATGGTTTTTAGGAGTCCGGTATTTTTTGGATAGTAAGAAATTGCGTACAAAATCCTTTTCATGTCTTTAATTGTGATGAGACAAGTGTAGAGCTGTGTCCAATAGCTAAAAATGTAATTACCACAGTCGTGTCAAAAAAATTGTATAAGCACGTCAATGGTTACGAGAATGTACAACTTTACTACCATGTTCATGTACAACGCTGAGGGCACTCCTCCCCACCAATAAATATGTAAAAATACGAGGGTGCTATTCTAGAAAAAGTTTTAATAAATTGTATACGTGATTATGGCTTGAGAAACTTTGACAGTGCTTGGCCGACCACTGAAACTTATTATAAATACTTAAAAAATGTATTTTATGCTTGGGCAATTCTAAATGAGCTTAAGTTCCTCACAGTAATTTACTTGACGGTCATTTATCTTATGCTTCTATATCACTAATAAGATTCTGTAGAGATCACAATATTGAAATTATTAAGTTGTTTAAGAAGTTGCTTTAAACGCACTGGACTATGGCCTTTAAACCAGAATGCTATATATTATGATATATTCAGTTAAAAAAAAGGAAGAGAAAGCCATAATAACATTTTTATTCGGTAAGTACTGACTTTTTAGGTAAATTTGAAAAAAAATTTTATCTACAACTACAAAGCCATTTTAAAGTATCTGAGTCAAGTAGAATATGGAATCGTGATAAGTAATTGAAAGATTTGCTTGAGAATTTCATAATACAAAAAGAACATGTGAATGTAAATTCAAAGAGCATAGAGAAAGATGATGAAGAAATAGCTTCTACGCAATCAGAAACAACTCTTGGTACCTAATTAACATCATGAGATAGTAGAAAAACAGTAGTTAAGTTAACTCTATTTTTACACTTTTAAATTTATACATTTTTTTTGCGAAAGAATCAATTATTTTACTCCAATCGCATTTACACTTTTTAACAAATATCTATTTATTTTTGATTACATTTTTTTTATAAATTTGTTCAGAACAGTTTGATTTTTATCATACACTTTGATAAACTTATTATGTAACAAAATTTTAAGTGGAATTTAATTTTTTTGACTTACTTGATTTTGAAAAACTTCAAAAATTTTCAAAATATAATTATGTTAAATTTTTTTGCCAGATTGATAGTTTGAAATGTTTTTTTTTTTGGCAATTTTCTTACTTACGAATCTTTGAGCATAGAGGTAATGCTCATCGACCAAGAAATTCCACTTGCACCGTTGACAGAAAGATCAAACATTATTTTCACTATAATTAGTTATAGTAAGACAATTCAGGATAAGATTAAAGATTTGGAGATGGCACAAATACCTGTAATTGATAATGATACAGTAAATAACTTGGTCCTTAGTAGCAGAGTATTTTATCAATTGATGTTAAATAGAGTATGTTGATTCCTTCAAAGAACAAAATATTAATGTGTATCTATCGAGTGGCTCGAAAAATAATTTAAATGAAGTCAATAAAAATTCAACTTTGAAATGTACTTAAAGTAAATACATATTATTTTATATTTTTGCTCAAAAATTTAACTTCACTATTTTTTATCTGATTACATTTTTTAGGTGAAACCTCATAGCTGAGAAATCCTACCCCAACTATTAGTCAAGATAAGGAAGAATTGTATTCTTAGGATTAAGTTAATACACAAATTATGAATCTCAAACAGGAAGACACTGAAAACAAACAAAAATTCATAAAGTCTGGTCCAAGCGTTATTTTTTCTTCTATATTTATTGTACTCTAAATACATCTGATCTTTTTGCAATATTTTCAATTACTTACAGGTACTCTTAACCGTAAAAGCATGTCTGATTATTTTTTACTACCCACCGACTAATTACCTAATAAAAAAAGAAAATCTCGAAAAATCTAAGAAGCCTAAGTTGGTAGCAACTGCAGCGTCAAATGAGTTTTTAGGCTTGTGTATTCAAAAAGAAAATCAGAAAAAAATAAATAAATTGGTAGCACAAGAAAAGGAGATTTGTCAAGCAGAAAGTAAAAAAATTTTTTAGATAAAAAAAGATTGGAATAAAAGAAGCCAAAGATGCGACAAAAGCTATTGACAATGGATTATAGGAATTTAATGTTAAAAGATGTAAAACCGAGCCGAAGGAGCATTAATAATTTTGCCAAAGTTTGAAATATTTTAAATCGTTCTTTGGATACAAATAATTATTGTATGCTTGGTAATTAAGTATTTATTATTCACAAATACAAATTTGTTTACTTTAACACTGGAAAAATATATTATATTTTCCACACATAATTTTTTTTTAATGTGTATAAGTAATTTCTTGCGTGGCTTATAATATTTACATATATTATGGGCTAAGTAGATATAGTAAAAACAGGAGGCCCATAATATATACAAAAAAGGCTCGGCTTTTTATTCACTTAAATTTTTACGATAACTCTTTTTTATCATTTTTGCTGTAGGAATTGGTTATCTAGAGTCTAGCGCTTTAAATGGTGCCATAAGATTATTATTCATTAGTTTTTTTTTTTTTAATTTGATGGATAATTAAAACGTCTTTGAGTAACTAGCCTCTAATACGTCCACGTTTCTGAGAAGCGTGCGAGTGAATTTGGTTATTTGGTAGTACGTCCTTGAGTTGTATCATATTTTTATTTCGTATTAAGCTAGAGTGTACGGTTCTACCGTTATCTTATCATAACTCTTGTCTCTTACGATCCGTTTTATTGTTCTGCATCTGTTTATTTATTACATTAGTTGTGCGGTAAAAATAAGAAGTTCTGAGTGGATGTCAAGGATCAGCATCAGCTGCATCTGGTTATTTTCGGCAATATTCGACGATGAAAGAGGGCTATCGTGAGGTGGTTCGTCTGTAATCGGAATTATTTGTCTGTTTTTGGCCAAGTTCAGGAAAAGTGTCTTTTGGGTGACTTCGGCTATCTTCGTCTGTAAGAATAAGCATCAGGTCAAAATTTATGTTTTTGAGGGGGGTCGAAAAATCCTGAAAAATTTCTAAGTTCTTGATGAAGTCGACAAATCCTAAAAATTTTCTCTGTTTTCG
>JAPYYV010005741.1:0-38748 GCA_030522625.1 Copidosoma aretas | reverse complement strand
CTTTCTAAACTCTTGTAACGCTCCTCTTTCCCACTCTTATCATTTAACTGACCCCGTAGATATAAGTAGTATTTCTGTTATTGACAAGTGTACCTCTGATCACGCAACATGTAAGTTTCCGTCTCTTCGTACTATTGTTTTTGATTCTATTTTGCCTATGTGTATTCAAGTAATTTTCTATTCTTTATTAATAAAGTTCTGCCTGAAGAAGTCATTAAATTGATGACGAAACGTTACAACATACTACAACTTTTTTGGTTGATTTACTTATTTCAACCTTGGCTCTCCACTGATCAACTGTGAATACAGTACGCCTCATCTCAAACATTTTTGTTGTTTGCATAGGCTAGAAAGTTTTTCGGTACTCAGAACTAATAAGTCCAGCATGACGAACAGTCATCTAGAATCACAAAAAAAGGCAAAAAAATCGAGAGTCAGTCGAAGCAACCTTATGTATTTATTTAAAAACGAGGGCCTTTTATTACTTTTCTCCCTCTCATAACTTTTTAATGCCTTCAAAAAACATGTAGAGTCTATTTCAATAGGACTTTTGACCAAGTGGCAAAGCCAGAATTTTATTTGGTGAGCTTGACTAGGTTCGAAAAAAACCTGCAAAATACACCTTTTTGTGCTTCATGAGCGCCACACTTTAACGCCTTCATGGAATATGCCGTTTTAAGAAAGTAAAGCGATGGTGCCATGTAGTCTTGAACGATAATCCTAGTACGTCCCATAATATATTCCAAATAAGCGGCCTCGCTATGTCCAAAACGTAAATTCGATATGCATCTTTTGCTACAGCACACAAGTGTTGTTTTAATCGACTAATAGAACAATCACCTCCGAACCAGCAAGGCCCATGCTCCCGCATCGACTGCTGATTGTTTTCCCGACAAACATCCTCAGGTAAGATCGAAAAATTGCATGGAGGGTGCACAATCCAATGATTAATCACAGGTCTCATAAGAGGCATTACCGTCACTTCTTTCGGTAAAAACTGTCACCATGCATCAAGAAAACCTTTAATCTCTATCACATAATCATCCTTGAATAAATCCATTTTCACAATTCAGGTTTTCTGTACTGGTGCGAATCTATCACGTTTGATACCAAGTAATAAACTGAGCTGCGCTCTGCGTTGACATTCGTTCATATACACTAAATTTTCTCATACTTACATTGCCCTCTCTAAACAGCTGTAAGCGTTAATATTTTGTTTGTTGAAATCTCCAAAATATGTGTCTTAAGTATATAACACAATTTACAATGTAAGTAGGAGCTATAAATCATGATTTTCGATCATAAGGAAGGTTTGGGAAAAGGTTATATACACATCAACAAGAAATTTCAGTTTAATACATTTATTTATGATAATCAGAATTGTTGGAAAAAAAGTACATAGATTTTTTTTGCATTACGCATCTTTTTTTTCTTTAGTGTCGGTAACGTCTTCCCACTCCATGTTGAAGTAGAACCTTTTCATTCGTCTAACATTATGGGTAGCACATATAGATTCATATGCACCATTATGATGTGGGCAAGTGGTGGCCATTGTTGGGAGCTCAAACAGTGAATAATCAGTCATTTCAATAACTTGAAATTTGAACCTTTCTAGCCATGCTTTCTACAATTCTCCAATTACAAAAATCTTCTTAGCATCTTTGAGATTCTCACTAAGCACATTGCCAATTTCTGTGCAGTCAATATCACTTGATTGCCAATCCAATCCATGATAGCAAAGCTTAAGCCATAAATTTTCACGTTTATACTTTTCATTTAATCTGTGCCAAGAAAATAGTGATTGGAAGAGAAACAGACTCTCAGGCTAAAATAATAACAATTGGCAGTGTAAATAAGAAAACGACTGTTTCACTCTTTACAAAAGAGTAAATCACACGATTTCTACTTTTAAAAGATGAAACGTTTCGCTCTTATAAAATAGAAAATCAAATAAAATACTCTTTATGAAAGAGTAAAACTTTCATTTCTACTTTATAAAAGTGAGAAACTAGAATTTGCTCTTTACAAAAAACTAAAATATCAATTTCCACTTTACAACAGTAGAAAAGTATTCGTCGCTCTTTTCAAAGGGTAAAACCGAAAAATTACTCTTTATAAAAGAGTAAAAAGCAAGTTTCGTCTTTGTAAAACAGTGAAATGGAAATTTCATCTTTGTACTTAAGTGTACGTATATGCTTTTTTTAATTTTTATCATCACCCTAAGGCTCAGACATAGTGTTTTGACGACCATTGTTGTATCACGCCACACGGTATATATACGGTAGTTTATTAATCGGTATTTTCAACCGGTTAAGAATCAGTGGGTTAAAAAAGATTCAATTTCCACCAGAGAAAAACTTTTCTTTAGTTGACAAATTTTTGCCCAAGGTGAGAATTAGGTCCCGACAGTCAAATATATTGATACATACATGCATATGGCATTTCACATAAGTCACGGTCTTGTATCTAATAGGTACCGATTATCCTCGAACATAAGGAAGTTTAAATAGTATAATAATGTAAAAAAGTCTTCTCTTACATGGCAAATTACGTAGATATCAGTAGTAATCCACTACAAATTCCTTCGGTAAGTATGCCTAATATTCAGATACTTTGAATTGTTTTGGAAAGGGATTATGTAAAATTGGAGATTTGTGAAGGGTACAGAAAGAGAACTAGGCTGGTGTATCGATCTTTTTTGTGCATTAAATTTATTATAAAAACTCATTACCGATTTTTCAAAGTGCTAAGAAATTTATATTCGATTTTTTTTTTTTTAGGATTTCTTGTATAACTACAATGAGATGTCAAAAGTTTTTGAATCTTTTGGCTTTTATGATAATACACTGAAGATTTTTAAAGGTAAATATCTGTAGATCATTTACATTAATTTGCTTTTTTTTATTTGTAAATATTCCAAAATCTTGTACGTTGTTAAATAAAAAAAAGTTTTTCCGGTGATTGTGCACACCTACATTTCAAGATGAATCCAATAAGGTATTCATTTCTCAGGTATTTGAACAAAAACCTTTTTTTAAATTTTTTAACGTGGAAGTCAATGCTGACATATTTATACATGACCAATACATGCATTTTAAAGTTTTTCAAAGCTTCAAAGACAAATAAAATAAAATTTATCAGAAAAATAGTTTTGTGCCAATTTAACCATAATTAAACCAAACAAGGTTTTTTTTTCGCTATAATAAAATACATCTAGTTTTTAATCCTAAATCTGTTATTGTTTCTTCTCTACAGCTCTCCTTTAGAATCTTAAAAAGCAAAGAGAAGATTTCATTGTTTTTTTTTCAACGTTCTAATTGGACAAATTTGAAATGTATAATGATGGGAACTCTGAAAGTTACATTATTAAGTCTGACATTGGGTAAGTATTTAATCAAAAGCATTGCCTAGTCACCCTCGGCTTTGCACATTTTATTATAAATCTGTCAATGTACTTAACATGCTTAGGAATACTTACAGCTATCCATAACACTATGTATATGTTTCATTATTAAACAGCTTTGCCTTGTGAATAATTCCCAAAGCTTTTATAACTGAATTTTATAATGAAAATTTACGCAAATTTAATTAATCTAAGTACAAGACCTAGTCATCCACACTACATTACCCTTTTTACCATGCTTAACTTTTTTTTTAAGTTAAAGAGAAGTGTAGTGACCCTTTTGCAGTATGCGTTGAAAAGTCAGGAGGTGCCGTACAAGATTATACTACAATGAAATGCCAAAATCATATTTACCAGGTATAAGCTAGTGAATTGAAAGATGTTCAACCTGGCAACTATGTCGATATCAGACTTTGAATAAAGTAGAAAAAAAGTTGAACACGGTACAAATGGGTAAGGTAGTGTGGATGACTGGGTCTTGTACTCAGACCCAATAAATTTGCATGAATTTCCATTATAAAATTAAGTTAAAAGAACTTTGGGAATCATTCACAATGCATAGCTTTTTGATGATGAATCATATACATAATGTTATGGATGGCTGTAAGTCTTTTTAAACATGTATAGTACATTGACAGCTTTATAATAAAATTTGCAAAGCCGAGGGTGACTAGACAATGCTTTTGTTTTAATACTTACCCAATCGCAGATTTAATGATACAACTTTCAGAGTTCCTATCATTATACATTTCCATTTTGTTCATTTAGAACGTTGAAAAAAAAACAATAAAATCTTTTCTTTGCATTTTAAGATTCTAAAGGAGAACTGTGGAGAAGAAACAATGATTGAGGATTGAAAACTAGATGTGTTTTATTATAGCAAAAAAACTATTGTTTGATTTAATCATGGGTGAATTGGCAGAAAACTATTTTTCTTATAAATTTTTATTTATTTGTCTTGGAAGCTTTTAAAAACTTTTAAAAGCATGCATTGGTCGTGATTAAATATTTCAGCATTGACTTCCACGTTAAATAATAGAAAAAATGTTTCTGTTTAAAAACTTGGAAAATGAATACCTTATTGGATTCAAAATCTTTTTTTTATTTAACAGCAAACAAGATATAGAAAAAAAAAAAAAAATCCATGTAAATGAACTACAGATATTTACCTTTAAGAATCTTCAGTGCATTATTATCTCAACTAAAAGATTAAAAAACTTGGACATCTTATTGTAGTTATACATGCGATTAAAAAAAAAAAATTAAAAATAAATTGCTTAGCGCTTTGAAAAATAGGTAATAGGTTTTCATGATAGTTTTAATGCGCAAAAGAGATCGACATACCGCCTAGTTCTCTTTCTGTATCCTTCACGAATCTCTAATTTTACATAATGTTAGAGAAGACTTTTTCACATTATTATAGTATTTTAACTTCCTGATGTTTGAGGTTAATCGGTCCGTATTAGATACAAGACCGTGACTTATGTGAAATGACATATGCATGTATGTATTAATATATTTGATGGTCGGGGTTCAATTCCCAACTTGGGCAAAAATTTTTTAATCAAAGAAAAGGTTTTTTCCGGGTAGGAATTCAATCTCTCCAAACCCACTGGTCCTTAACCGATCAAAAATATTGATTAATAAACTACTGTGCATATACTGTGTGGCGTAATATAACAATGGTTATCAAAAAACCATGTCTGAGCCTTAGGGCGATGATAAATATAAAAAAAAGCATATATGTATACTTAATTACAAAGATGAAATTCGCATTTCACTCTTTTACAAAGACGAAATTCTCTTTTCACTCCTTTATAATGTCATCTTTCGTTTTTACTCTTTTGCAAAGAGCGACGAATACTTTTCCACGTTCGTAAAGTGAAAATTGATATTTTAATCTTTCGTTAAGAGCACATTATAGTTTTTACCTTTTATAAACTAGAAATGAAAGTATTACTCTTTTATAATGAGTAATTAATTCAATTTGCTCTATTAAAAGAGCGAAACGTGAATTCTACTTATATAAAGCAGGAATTTGTTATTTTACTCTTTTGTAAAGATACATTTCTTTGATTTACTCTTCTCAAAGATGGAAACACACATACCAACATTTATATAGAATCAATGCGTCTATTTGCTCTTTTGAAAAGAATGATTTCATTGAATTACTCTTTTTAAAGAGCATAAAGAGAATTTTCATCTTTTAAAAGTAGAAATCGTGTGATTTACTCTTTTGTTACGAGTGAAACAGTCATTTTGTTCTTTACACTGCCAATTTGTATTCTTTTAGCCTTGGAGTGTACTTGCAGCTTTTTATCTCCATCAAGCGGAAGAATGGCTAACTCTTTGAGCACGTAATCTTTTTCAGATTTTGTAAAGCCCTGCACGGCAGAAAATTTGCTAATTTTGCGGTTTATGTGGCGTATCGATGAACAAATTTTTTTTATGTTTTAAATGATTTCTTAAATGATTTTACAATCACACTATCTTTTGATTTTTCCTTTGATTTTTATTTCGCCCATTCGTCAGCGTATCATTTCTTAAATCTTCCCTTTCCACTTGTCATCGCTTATTCTTTTATTCTTCTTTTCTGCTCTGCTGACCTTTCTCCATGATGTTTTAAAGACAAATAATGTCAGTAGAGTCATGAATCAGCTTTTATAACTTTACATGAGTTTCTTTACGTCCCCATCCATCGGACTATATTAAACAACGCGATCATGTAGAATCAAGCAATAGGCTGATGTGTTGGCAGGAAAATTGTCATGAGATCCAAATTCTAGACACACATCCTCCGGCGCATTTTTCAACGAATCATTTCGCTTGGAGCCACCAATGAAGATGAGAGAAATCTTATTCTGAAATTGATATTTACTTCAAAGAGGCACACGATTTTTACCATGATATATATTCTGAAAATTAGCATGCATGTCATATAACAATGCATACTGATTATGCGCTATATCTCGATTAAGATCCCGATGAGGATAATATTGTGAATGAAGATCAAGTTTTACATTTCTTACATTACAATGATCAAGCTTACTAGCATTAACACCTCTTTATATCTGACGATTTGTCTGGAAAGCTAAGATCAGATAACGAGGCTTTTTCAACTGATTGGACGTCTTGACGGTCCAGATATGTTTTGATGTTGTAGGCAGGAGCGGAAATTCAAAGAGCTCTCAAGTTCGGAAACTCATAGATATACACTTATCTTTTTGTAAATAATTAAGAAGACGAATTTCGTGAGAGTCTGAAATTACAACATAGGGCATAAGTTCAATACAACTATCTTTAAGTGTTCTTAAGTTACCACTGCATTAGCGGCACCATCAGCCGTAGGAATGTGTGTTTGAATCACTGCATTTGAATCATTTCTCAATCTTGTAAGTATAAGTTTATGTTTAACATTAAGAACTATTAACGGTAGTCCTCAGCGAAACCCAAAAGCAGACTAAGAGGGATTATATTAATACATCAAAATTACCAATATAATCAGTTAGACTTGCCTCCTGCTGTTCAAAATTACGCCAACCTGCATCCTCATTAATTTGATTTTGATCAGGACTAAGCGTCAACCAATTTTTCATGAGAGTTGTCAAACCTCAATTTTTATACTTGTATATCTTCATAGCGTTCATCTTATATCTTATTTCTTCGAATAGGTGACAGCTGGCGTTGTTTACTACATCGTCATTGCTCTATTACCATAAGTTTTAAGTAATTTTCCATAAATATGTAAGGAACTACGAGATTGTAGCAGACATAGGTCCTGGTGCTGAATCGATATACGGATCTTATCACTATTACCATCAGTTGTAGATGTGTATGGTTGATGAGAGTGAGTCTCATAGTGCGCAATGGATTCGTCAAAGGTGACTGGAGACTGAATGCTTAGAAGGTCTTCCATCACGCTCTTTCTTTTTCCGCAGGCGGCAAAAGAAAGCACAAGTTATTTCCCGCCACAAGCTATTACTTTTAGACCTATGCTTTTTAAGAACTGCTTGTTTTGATGTGTTAACGCTTTGTTGGTTCATTGACAACTGAATTTTCTCATCCATTTTGGCTTATTTATATAGCTTTGTCAAATCTCAGAGGTTCGTTGATGACTAAGCGTTCTCACTTTAGTTGATTTATTTCTATAGCCTCGCCCAACTCTGCTGTTGTACACTATACCTATTTTAATTAAGCTGCTTTAGGTGCAGTCTTATAGTTATAACTTCTCCATGAAAAATAACCGTGCTACCTTTCTGATCGACAATGCGCACTTGAAGTTGGTCTATGATTTTTGCAGTGATTGTTAAATATATTCTTTCCGACGGCACTTCGATAATTTTGTATCCAGGGGGCACTGCGGGAAAAAATTCATGAATCGTGTGGACCTAATGTTGGGTAATATATGCTCCTGTGGTAATATTACACTCCATTCGTAAAGCGTTTGAGAATCGCTGCAGGCAGATCTGACTCGTGTTCGGCATTAGCCTCCAGTTGAAGTTTTGCAAGACCCAACACTGATCCTAATGAGTCGTGGGGGCAAAATCAATCAACGCACTGCACTTGATTACACTTCGTAGCGTATTATTGTTAGGTTTAACACTAATTGTAATATTTTTGGATGATAGTTCGTTGCAAAGAAATCCTTCAATGTTGGATATCTCGTAGCTGCCAGTTGGTACAGTGATTACCTCCTCTCCCACATAAATTTTATCATTGCCAAAGTTAATGTTTGGTATGAAGTTGAAGGAAACCAGCTTAACCAATACAAGTACGTAATTTTTGTGAGGTGATAGTTCTATTGGTGGAAAATATTGCACTTCGAGAACTGATGATATTCCTGATATACTCGATGTCAATGATTCTTCCATGACGGTTTGCCATTGACTTATGGTACTCCAATACTGAGATGCATTTATATAAGCTGGCGACGGAGTTCTTACAGATAAAGCTCAAACAAAAATGGCCACAGTTGAAAGTATTAAGATTCTGATATCTCTCATAATTATATTTTATAAAGTTGGCATCAAGATATAGCATTAAATCACTTTGTGGTTGTAGGTCACTAAAACTATCAAAATACGTCACGTTATCGCCTCGCTTCCGATAGGCGACCCAGTGAGTACCAGGACCGTCCTTATCATCAAGATTTACTATGGCTGATTCGTACAAATAAGAACCATTAGCTGGCAAAGCATTCCTCATTAAAACTCCACGGAAGTGTTGTATTTTTAAAATTTTTGCATATTTAATAAGATTGTAGTCTGAGAGCTCGGTTTGGCAGTTTCACGTAAAAAAATTTTTTTTCCTTACTTTTATATTTTCCAAAAATTTTTCAGGTCTGAAATGTAGACCTAAACCATTCTTATGTGGTTTTAAGAAAAGTCTCTTCACCTATAATAGCGCTTCCATCCTTTCATTATGTCTTTTACGTCCATCCAATTGTTTTCGAGTAGATTTAGCCTCGTTAATAGCCTTAACAATTCCGGTTGCACCATTAGTAATGGCACCTATAGCTGTTAACCAGCAAACGCTGGAATCAGGTATGGCAGAAATCCTCCGTTTTTTTTGCGGAATAGGTAACACTTATCACAACACTTTTTTACCACCAGCTTTCTTCACAGTTTGCCGTGCCCCATTTAACTGAGGCACTTTTAATCAAGCTGTTTAAAGTAATTTTCTTCTTCTTGTCTCTTTTCTAGTGTTTAAAGATGCTCCTATGTCGAGTTTAGATTTTAACTTCACAGTGTTTGTGACTGCATAAGAAGCAGCTTTTTCACCAAAACTCGCGTCTTCAGCATTTTGTCTTTGCCAAGCCTTTTCTGCGAGAATCTTGTCCGCAGCGTACCTTGCTGCAATATTTTCTCCGTTCTGGTAGAAGGCTATATCATGTTGCTTGCAAGCCTGGTCCAGCGGATTAATACCTAGATCTCCACGAGCTAATCTTTTGGCTAACTTGGGCCCGGTCCACAATACTGATATCCCGGCTCAGCTCTATTCAGTTCGGTTCAGTTCTGTAGCTCTACAGGCAGTTTATTGATGAGCGTGTTGATGACTCCATGACCCTGTCGACGATGGATGATCATTACTTCTCAAGCCCTCAACGATGAATAGGCTCCAAATATGGCAAACCCATTCTTTATAGTTTCATGTTTCAGTTATAAAGTATACTAATTAGTTATACTAATAGTTATAATTCAGTTATACTAATTATATAAAGCTTACGTAAAAACCCTTAAAACACTGATATTGTTTTTTTAGCGAATCTCAAACTTTTTTAACGCTTTGGTCGGCTATGACGTATGCGCCATTCAGAATTTTTATATCAAATCCGTGATCAGTGTACTCATAATCCCCATAGTCTTGATTAACATGATTTTTTTTTATTTATTTTCGTAACATTTTATTTAACATCCAATTCTGCATTTTTTTGTTATTAATAAATAAATCAAGATTGAGCTGTAAATGCCAACTGGTAGACTTTGAATTTTAACTGAATAGAAATGTTTTCATAAATTTTTATGCAGTGAGAAATTATATCGATACTTGCCTCATTTTTGACTACGTTGTTTCCACTGTAAGTAAAAGGATGCATCAGTAATGTAAAAATATGTACGTTGTACATGTTTGAAAATATCTAAAGGATGAAGTTCTTTTTTCTAACTGTATTGTCAGTGATTTGCGTTTATATTAACTCATAAATATTAAGAAAATCATGTTATTTATGATTGATTTTGCATTTATGTTATTTTTTAAATAGTCATAACCATTGCACCCCAAACTGCTATTTTTAGCATGAAACAGGTGACTCAAACGCAATTAAAATTTATCAGCTAATAATTAACCTGTGAATAACAGCTGTAAATACAGCTACATTCAGAGATAAATAGTCGTACTGAAAATTTTAGTACTTAAAATTCCTTCAAATAGCCTGTACATGAAAAATTACAGAACATTCTACGAGATATTTTAATTTTTGGCCATCAGCTGCTCTTATATAGAAGTTTTCGTCACAGATGTGCATCTCTCCAGGGCGGTCTCTGGGCCCGAGGGCGCTTGCAAAGCAACGCCCGAGGGACCGTTGGGACCCCTCTGGTCGGATGTACATGAGTGGCGAACGCTGTTTTTCCTACCGAGGGTGTACCAGGGTTGCAAAAGTGCCCGACGTAAAAAAAAATATTTATGAAGTTGAAATTATAGCTAGAATTATGAGGATTTACAGCCCAGACATAATTTACAGGTATTATTTACACACATGTGTAAAGCTACATTATAGGTCATGATAGCTTTAAATATAGATCAATACAACTAATAGCTACACATTCTTTATGGAGCTAACTGCCATACCTCCGCTGCAGCGCTATAAACAGTAATCCTCCTGTGGTAAACAGTAAATGTAAACAATAGATCGTTACATTCTGTGGTTATCCAGCATGAACAATGCAAAACTTATCATGTACGACTAAATGTCCAGCTCGCAACGGCACAAACTGAATTTTAATAGTAGTTGTTGCATCACATTGGCCCGTCACAACATTCCTCCACCACCTGGGTAGAAGTTTCTTATGACGAACAAAAGTGATAAGCGTGTGTGCTGATCGGTCTGTAGTGACGGACTCTCCCACTTTTTTAATTATTAGTGCAGGCCATAAAAATCCCCCCGTTGTTCGAGGATCACAGAAGGGAATATTCTTTTTTATCATTTTAATCAATTTATTAATCAAATAATATATATAATACCTGAGGATGAGAAAAGAGATAGTTTTTATCATTCGATCATTAATGGAGTGTCAGATGTTACAATTTCAGACTTGAATAGGTTGTTCGAAAGCAAGGATGGCTCATCCTATAAATATTTACGTGAATATATTTTGAAACAGAAGGCTAAAGAATCTCTACCTCGCCGAGGTGAGGCAAGTGCCAGTCCAAGCCGAGGTGGGGCTGGATTGCGGCCAATCATTCCAGCTGCGGTTGCGGCTGCTAATGCGGCCACTGCAAGTACTCTCTGTTACGAGTGGAATGACAGGGGTCACAACAGTAAAAGTGATGGCAACAAAAATCATAACGAAACCAATAACAAAAATAATAAGCGGAATACTAATAAACAAAGTAATAGAAATGATAGTGAAAGAGCCAAAGTCGATAAAAAAAATCAGAATGATGACAACAAAGGCAACAAGAAAAATGATGGGGCAGGTTATAATAGTAATAAGATTTTTGGTTCTAACAAAGTAATTGATTTTGTAGCAGACTCTGGTGCTACAGAGCATTTTGCCAAGTCTAGACTGTTTTTTAAAAATTTTAAAGATTGTAAAAATAAATTAATTAAATGTGAAAATAAAATTCCTCCGCGGACTTGAGAGCGGAGGGAGAAGGATGTGTTTCGGGTATAATAGCAAGATAGTTCTAGTTAGAGTGACATGCGCCAAAGCGCTTGCTTGAAACTTGTTGTCCCTTTGACCCTTTGCTGAAAGAAGAGAGTCTCTATTAGATGGTAAAACTTGTGCAAGATGGTCAAAGTACTGGAAAGAGTAAGAAATTTAAGGACATTTTAGATTGTTTGATGATAAAAAATGCTTCTACAGCAGAGACAAAGAAGCTTCAGCAAGTCAGCATTAAAGATAGTAGGGGCTGCCCTAGAATCTCAAACAAAATATCTGAAAAAGCTTGTTTGGATATCACTGAACAGAACGAGTTTGAGCAAGTTATTAAAGGTAGAAAAATTAATGATCGTGCAAAACTAATGATTAATGAGATTTTAGAGGCTCAATGTCCTTTTTCTGAGAAATACAAAATGTTTAAAAAGAATAATAACTCTCTGGCACGTAAGGTTCGGACATGCAGCGGTGAAGTATCTCAGGGCATTACAAAGGAAGTACCTTGATAATAAAGACTTGAATAAGGCAGTGTTTTATAGTTTTATTGCATCATGTGAGGTGGCGCAAATTGCTACACAGATTGCCATTCAAAACTAGGAGAGAGAGGGCTACAAAACCTTTTGAGATAGTTCACGCCGATGCAATGGGTTCGATTAGTCCAGCTACTCATACAAAAGCATATAAATTCATAATTGGATATGCAGATGATTTCTCAAGATTAACGATGGTGTACCCAGTAAAGGCAAAAAGTGAAGCAGGACGTTGTCTAGTAAATTTCGTGACTGGTACGCGGAATTTGCTGGGCTTACTCCAGAGGTTGGAAGCCGAACTTCAACTGCCCTGTCCAAACACGCATCAATACAATGATGATCTTGAGTGACTCAATCGTACATTGCAAGACAAAGTGCGAGCCTATATGTATAACTCTAGGTTTAGGGAAAACGTGTTAGACTTGGCACTGAGGGCTGCAGTATACGCTTATAATCGTACACCACATCGATCAAATGATATGATAGCCTCATTGGAATAGTTCGTTCCAAACATCAAGATAGACATTACACAGATTAAAAGATTTAGCTGTGTGGCAATTATTAAGATTCACAGAAGTACTGGACCAAAATTCGACCCGCAAGGTATACGTGTAGTGCTGGTTGGCCATATGACCACAGGCTACATATTTTTAAGACCGGAAGATGGAAAGTTTCATGAAAGTCGAGATGTTAGATTCCATAAAAGACTTGTATTCAAAGACATATAGGGAAAAGATAAGATAGTTAACTTGGATAATCACAAGATTAATATCGAACAGGCTGAATGGTTTATTAAGTTTGATAAAGATAGTCCTAAAGAGTTATTTGAAACGGGGGGAGAGCAAGTAGTAAAGAGAAAGCAAGGACGTCCAAGGCAAGATAGAGAATTTTCTAAAGAAAGCGTTTATTAAACTACCGTTGTTAATGACACAAGTTTTGTAGGAGTCATTGACACAAGTAACTTTTATTAACTGCTTCAACTTAAGGGTGATGTTGATTATTTCATCGCAGAGGTTGAAGATGAAATGACACACGCTCTAATTGCTGGCTTGAATAAAGATCCCGCCAACCACAAAGAAGCTATCGCAACTCCAGATCGAGATCAATGGCTTCAAGTTGTTGACGAAGAACTAGAGTCAATGTACGAAAATCGAGTATGGAAGATTGTAAATAGACCACTTATGAATGGAGATAGAGGAAAATCAAACATAATTAATTACAGATAGGTATTCAAGAGAAAGATAAATAAAGATGGAAACACTAAGTTAAAAGCAAGTTTGATGATTCGTGGCTTCAAAGTATGATCTGCGAGAGACTTACTCTCCAGTGTCTAGAGTGGCTCTTGTGAGATCAGTAATATCCATCACAAACAATAATAATCTGGAGACTTGTCAACTTGATGTCAAAACAGCCTTCTTCATTGGCTTGATTAATAAGGAGATCTGCATGGAGATACCTGAAGGTCTGCTTGACAAATATAGTTTTGAGAAAAATAAAGTTTGTAAGCTAGACAAAGCACTCTATGGACTCATGATCGGCCCGAAAAGATAAAACGAGCGCTTTCATGTAACTGCTTCGAAATTGGAGCTGTAGTCCCACACCAGTGAATCCTGCCTCTATACATGGAGAGAAAAGGATGATTCCCTGATTTTGATTCTATATGTGAATGATATGATGATAGCTAGTAATTGTGTGAGTAAACTGAATAAAATCAAAATATGTCTACAATCTGTGTTTAAGATGTCAGATCTTGGTGAGGTTGGTACCTTTCTGGGTATTAAAGTGATAAGAGATAGAAAAGCTAGAACGATTTCACTTACACAGATAGCATACATCGACAAAGTGCTGGAAAAATTCCAAGATTCGAAGCCCCAAAGGGCACCTATGGTGACTAATCAAGTTTCAAATCGACAGAGGGAAGGTAGAGAAGAAACAGAAGGTGCTAACGAATTAGACGGAACAAAAACGAAAGAAAATGTGCCATACAGGGAAGCAGTTGATAGCTTGTTGTATGTGGCTAACACTATTAGACCAGATATTTCATACTCCGTAAATGTGTTGAGCAGACAACAAACTTGCCCAACTGAGAATAATTTGAAGATGGTCAAACGTGTGTTTCGTTATCTCCAACATACTAGAACTCTGGGATTGACTTATAGAGGTCTCAAAGATAGATTAGAGGCTTTTTCAGACGCCAGTTTTGCGGACTGTAAAGGTTCAATTACAACAGGTGGATATTTAGTAAAATTACATGGAGATATAGTTGCCTGGAAAACGAGGAAGCAAAATTATGTTGCAATTTTAACTTGCGAAGTAAAATATGTGGCAATGTGTGATGCTAGTCGGGAGCTGATAGGACTTGAACATTCCATAAGTTTTATATTATCTCGCATTTTGTTGCCTGCTAATATATGGTGTGACAACGAAGCTGCTGGCACTAGTGCAAAGATAGATGGTGGTAAAAGATTGAGACATATGACTTAAATTAAAGCTCATTATGTCAAAGAATGTGTGTCTAGAGGGAAAATAACTAACAAATTGATCCCGTCAAAGGAACAATCGGCAGATATTTTTACAAAACCTCCATCCTTTGAATTGCATGAAAAATTAGCACAAAAGATTTTAAATAAGATTGAATGATTACTTACATGATAGTAAAGATTGTCCTTAAGATTACAAAGATCTAAGTTAAGACATTATAAGGTAGTAGAGTAAATTTTATAAACAGATTGTTTGTATAAATATATAGACTAATGTATGCTGTTTGCGTGTTTTAGGTCATAACAATCAATCGTATGAGTGATGATCCTGGAGATGGGCAGGTTCAACTTGAAAATTACTTAAACTCATATCTTTTATTTTGTGTGTCATTTTTTAAGTACTTAATTTTTTAAACTTAATAATTCAGATACGAGCGTGACAAAGTGTGAGATGAAGTCAGGTACTCGTAGCTGAATTTGTGTGTATGTGTGGTTATTTGGTGTGTGTGCATAGCAACGTCACTTTTATAACGTAAGCCTGTAACTCATCCTCGCGTAGTCCGTAGCTTTATGCGCATCTCTCTCACGTCTCTACTTATTATTGTTCTGATTGACTTTTCTTAATTGCGTTTCTTTTAAGATAGTCTGTGTCTGTTATTAATGATATACTAAGATAGTGCTCATCGATAGCTAAGATAGTGTAAATAAATATTGTTTTGGTTCTTCATCGAAATGTGTACTTATTGTATCAACCCGTGCATGCCCAACCTACAATATTGTTCACACGTACTGATACTCGTCGTCGCGAAAAATATAGGTACAAAATCGAAAATTACCCGCTGTATTTGTTTTGGAATCGAAGAGAAGGTAGCCAAATGGTCGCAAAGTTGAGCCCCAATCAGCTTCTAGCAAATATCGAGGATTTTCCTGACACACTTGTCTCGAAAAATGCTGTATTCCTGCAGGATTACGTACATTTCTAAAGATAATAATGTACTAAGAGTTCAGCGATATATGGCGCTGACCTTTACCTTGATAAAATATGTTCCGCGTGATTAAGATCACGCTTAGATTGTTGTGATGACTGTCTTTGGTAAATATATCGACGATAGTTGAAGTATTTGCGCATTAAATGGTCAATGGGGATGAGCTTTGGTCTTGAGTCTCCAGTCCAAGAAGTACTTTGAAGTAATCCTTCGTGAAATTCGATATTCTTTCAGATATCCCGATAATTAAACTGAAAATCTCCGTAACAAAGAATAATTTGAGCGAAACGAGTGTCGCTCATAGGGTCAACGTGTTACAAAAATCGTTTGACAAACACAGTCTTACAGCTACCAGTCGGATCGCTCAGCGTGCACATCCATGAATTTTTCCATCGCGTATCTATATTACCTACTGCAATCTATGAAAAATATGAGCGACCGCGTTTGGCCCCCGCCGCAATCCGCTTTTGAGTCCGCGAGAGTTTTTCGAGAGCTAACGTTAGCGCAAAGAGCGGTAATAAAGCTCTTTGTACCGCCACCACCACTACCGTTACGGCTAGCATAAGGGCTAAAATGACTTTCCAGAAAGTTGGTTTTCATTTGTGTCAGTTTTGTGTTTAAAGTCATGTGAATATCTACTATAAAGATGCTTTTTCTTTCTTTTCATTATTTAAGGTCAAAGGTTTCGTAAAATAATGTGCTTACGTCATATTTTTAAGAAAATGTATCATATTTTATCAAACAAGAAAGTATAGAAATCCGCCACAATATGTTCGAAAAAATTTGCTGCCATCGAATATGAAACAATTATCGCATCAATTTCAAGAATGAGCTGACCATGCTGATGTGTAAAATCTTTCGTGAATCTTAAATTGTATCGTGTTGATAACCATACGGATAACTTGCAGTATAAGTCTTACAACGCTTTTTACCGTAAACATGTTAACACGTTTCTTTTTCCATCTGAGAATTTCGACAATGTTATTTCCAAAATACTCGACGTAATAAAATTACGGATCGTATACAAATGTATCTTTCGACTATTGATATGATCAAGTTTATTATGCTTTACCTTACAAACATACTCTTTGCTACCATTGCATTTCTCATTTCTTTAAGCGTAAGACTTTGGCCCACCGGATAAAATGAGGAAATATAGGGGTACTTCAGATTGATTATCGCTATTCGGTAGCCTCGTTGTGGAATAACACCACTCTTATTTTTTTCGTTCGTCGTACTTTTTAACAATATACTTGAAAATAAAGTGTGAATCAAATACCTGCACGTTATGAGCTATGCAAATTACTTTGTTAAAATGTTTTTGATGATTCAGGGCAATATTTATCAACAGTTTGATTGGATTTATCTGAAAAATAGGTATACTCTTGAATTCCGCAATAATCGCAGCTATAAAAATATCTTTAATGTCGCTAGAAGTATTTCAAACTTGTTGGATGACGCACAGGTTTACCTCGTAATATTTTTTTTTCTTATCACCCACGATGGGTGTCATTTGTTGTGCTTCAAAGTCGTAGGATAGCATTAAAAAATTCGATTGTTGTTTGATTTTAGGGGTTGAATATACGGTTCATTTTTTTTTTTTTGAAATTCGAACCGTTTTGCAAGATGACGGAAAATTTTTTATTTCCTCGTAAACGGTAAAATATTTATTGTAAAATCCTTTTTTCAAATGATTTTTAAAACTAGCCGATTTAAAAAAATCTGTGACACGAATCACGTTTCTTTGATGGACCCGTCGTGTCGCTGAAAGGAATTTGCATGCATTTATAGCATTTGCTGGAGCATTCATGATCCTTGATACGCCAATAACTCTAATTACATGGTATGCAATACCAAGAGCTACCGCTGGCACCGCTCAAATTAAGTATAAGTTCGTCATGCACAGCTCTTTCGTAGTATATTTATCGCAACGTATAAATAATTTGTGCTCGAATCTCTAAGACTAAACAAATACCATCGTACAAGGGACTATGACTATGGGTAATCGAGGCTAATAAGATTCCAATAATTATGCAGCTGACCTGATCGTTTTTGCCCCCGAACAACTCACAGTGGGCAAAAACGCGTTTTTTTGTGTCAAAATAAACAAGCGGCCGCTCTGATAGTCCAATCAGAATGGATCAATTTTTTTCGGAGCTTTAAGGTGAAACATCCCAGAATACAGGAAAAGTGGCACGACGTGAAAAAAAAGTGAATAGGGGGTGCAACTCCAAATGCACCCCTTACAACGTTCTATTCAGAAGATCACTTTATTTTTAAAAAAACAGATGACATTTTTCTCTTAAAAATTGTGTACATACAAGTTTTATGGGCTGCTTAACACGAACATGGCATTGGCATCAAAAAATTCAAAATTGCGGTTCCAATATAGGGGCTGAAAAAGTGAAAAATCGGCCAAATTGTACAAAAATTAGTCTAAAAGGATATTTTTGGTCTCTTAACAGGAATTCGACGATATAATTCCTTAATTCGAAATGGCGGATCTAATATGGCGGCTGAAAAAGTGAAAAATCGGACGAAGTGTACAAAAACTAATAAATGGGGGTATTTTAGGTTTCTAAACACGAATTCGACATAAAAATTTTATATTTTAAAATAACCGATCCAACATGGCGGTCAAAACAATAAAAAAGACTGCCAAAATGTATGAAAATCGGTTCATATGGATGTTTTGGATCTCCTACAACGAATTTGATTTCAATAAAAAATTGAAAATGGCTGTACCACTATGTTAGCACAAAAAAATTCGTGCAAATATAAAAAATTTATTTACAGAAGTTTCTCGGGTTTGTACAAATAAATAAAATATCAAAACATCTTATGATCATCCTCGGGTTCTGCCAACTCTTCTTCTATCTCATGGTACACTATAATTTCCCTGTTTGAAAAAAATTATAAAATTAGTCAATTTATATATTGTGGCATGATCTATTTATCTTATTAGCTTAAAACATTAAAGTTACATATATTGTGCTATATCATTTAATTTTCTAACAGCTATAATGGATTTAATGTTTTATTGTTTGAATAAAAATCTAGTATTATAAATAGCTGTAGAATATTATAACATGCTGCAAAATAAGCGTGACCACAAGGAAGTATACACGTGTTTTGATGTGTGCTACAAACTTAAAGTATTTTGGGTGACAATTTAAACGATACTTGGTGAAGTCACAATGTACTACAAAATTTATTCATTCCATTGTTATTTATTTATAGGACGCTTAATGTCTTGTAGATACCTCTACTAGGATAATCGCTGTAAGGCAACTTTAAAGAATTGCTCAGGAACAACTATAAAGGTTTAGTATTATTTAAATTTAACTAAACTCCCGTACTACAACGAAACGTTCTATCTATTAAATATTGAATAATCGAACAAGTTGTAGTACAGGAGTTTAATCAAATTTGAATGAATTCTGGCATACGATTGAAAAAAAATGCCAATATTGACAATTGTTACACGCTATATCAATCTCGCTCTCACGGTTATATACGTGTATCATTGCAAGTGTTAGACGTGTTCGTATGTAGCTAGATCGCTAGCGCGCTACACTAACGAGTCCCAGCTAGCGATCGAGGATGAAACGAATCCCATTCTTTTTCTCTTATCTTCCAATTTTTCCTTCCCTACACTTCGCGTTTTTTATTAACGGAGGCACAGTATGAATTTCAACAGAGGCTTGAACTTGCTTGGTATGAAGTCAATGCATATGCATGTGTGGGTGCAATGTAATTGCACACATACACACGCTTAAAAATAATTCTGTTCGAAAAATCGAGTATAGAAGCCGCGTTCTATCTATTAAAGTTGAGTGTTATTGATCACTTGAAGGTACATGAAAATAGGCTCTGTCAGATATAATCTTATGACCCCTCAAGCCTCTTGTCATTATTGTGTAAGATTTGTTTCAAAGTTTTCACGTTTTTTTTATGTGTATTTCATCAAAGCGGAAAATAAATGTTTTGTGATTCTTTTTGCACCAATTCACTATCTGCTAGTCTAAGATATACTTTTTGGCCGTTACCCTCGTCCAACATATTCTTAAATATTATTTCTGGAAAGCCGTAAAAAGCTCTTTCAACTTATGCCAGCCGAATTTTTAATATTGCAAATTATCCTCGGTAATTTTCTTTATTAGAATATACCTCAAAAAAGAACTAATTTCTCCTACTAGATCAATTTATTGCAAAATTTATTGTACGCTTATTAAAAAATTTATTGTACAGCTAATTTCTTATAATTTCTCAGAAATCATTGAAAAGTGCTGAAAAATGAGAAAAAGCGGAACTCCAACGTTCAGTTATGGTAGTTAAGAATATGTTAAGAAAGGGCAAGGCCAAAAAAGTATGTATGAGACTAGCAGACGTTAAATAAGTGCAAACAAAATCACAAAACATTGATTCCCCGCTTCCATAAAGTAGTTATACAAAAAAAACGTGAAAATTGTAGAACAAATAACGTAAGTCGATGCTAATGTTTTTCCAGAAGTTACTATGTTGTACAAACTTCCAAAGTCGTCAATAATCATATGCGTAAAACTACATCGATAAATAATTAGTATGAATATGGCTAAAATTTTCAGCAATATGCATTCTATATTAAGTATTATTCAATTTTACATGAAACGGTAAAAAACAGTCTCTTGAAAATTTTAAAATTTCTCTTAAAAAATTGTATTTAATATGCTACCGCATGCTAAGTAGAAAATTAATGATCACATATTAAAGTTCGTTATCGACTGCAACTTGCAGACGTTATTAATATCATTGTCTAACCACAAGCCTTGCAAGAGTTTCAGATACTTGATCTGTAAGATTTCAAACTTTAAAGAACATTTTCTTATTCTCTTTTTAAGGAGTAATTGGCTTAAGAAGCACTCACGTAATAAAAAACACGTAGCATTGAACCTTGCGCATTTATAAAATTAGTCGCATCCAATGACCCCTAGCTTGCCTTCAATATTTTTAATTCGAAAGTAAGTGCTGAGTCAGACTGTGTATACACAAAACATTAGACTATAGCAGCACGCTCTGACGTGTTATAACAGTACAGCGTACTTTAAGTGCTGGCAGCCACGGTGTCCGTATTCTCAGATATCGAAACTTTTTTCCGTGTATCTGTAAGTAAGGGTGTCATGATTGTATTTATCGAATAAATATAATAATACATGCTACCTACAACTTTCGGTGATTAGTGCACTTTCCGTGGTTTCGTCAGTCTTAAACAGTAATTCGTCCCCAGCTGCATCATCATGTATCGGTCAAATCACTGAACACAACCAAATTTCTTAGATAATTATGAAAAATAATAATAATAATAATAATAATAATAATACTAAAGCTAAATAGATACTTACAGTAACAGCGTATTATATTTTTTGCCAATGGACGACTGCGATTGATAAATTTTTGGACAAGTTTTACAACAGTTTCGTGAACAAATAAATCATCAAATAGACTCAGTTTGAACATATCACTTACAATTCATATTAAACAATGTAAAACGAGAAAGTACAATTTTTTTAGTAAGGTATCGATCGCTAAGGATTGAAAATTACTGCTCCACGCACTCCCACACTTCGTACAAATGTGTGGTTCACGAACAGTCGCAACGCGTAGCAGACATCTGAGCACACTCAATAAATGGGCCCTCGTAATGTATCCCATTTTTATTGCTGGAATAATGCTAAGATCAAAACATCTTTCTCGTACTTGATGTACAATTTTCGCAAGAAAGTGTAAATGGTCGATTTTTTTTCCCTATTTTTGTCGATGGACCAGTGGCGACATAGCAGTGCTAAAAAATGTAATACATAACCAGAAAAAAAACACACATTACTGAATAAATACAGGAAGCTAGAAAGCGCGATTTGATGAGATAGTAGTTCGTAAGAAATCATTAGAGAAAAATTTCTGAGCTTGATATGTAAAATTATCCAATAAAAGAATTTAGTAAAAAATTGTAAAAACAGATGTACATACAGAGAGCCGAAAAGTATAGTTTGATGAGGAAAAAAGTGGTATACAGTTTCTGAACGTATTAGAAAATATTTTTAAAACAACAAAGCAGCTATTAAGTGTGTAATATAATAATGTGTCAGGAACCGTTTTTGCATACATTTCTTAGTTAACGTAAAATGTAATATTACACTTCTAAAAAGTCAGCAGAAAAAAAATCTAGCATGACATTTCTGATCATATATTGATGGCTGGTCTGCAACGAAAAAGAAGAAAAACACAAGTATTTAGTTACAGATAGAGAGCTGAAAACCATAGATTTGTGAGAAAGTAAGAATATACGTACGTGTGAGAAGGATAATATAGAGTTTCTCAGTCTTCCATTTTTTGCTGATTACCGACATCATAACTTTAAGCTAGGATGTGCAATAGAAATATGAGCTTCTTTTATCCCCCTATTTTTCACACACACGCCCATCACTTTTGCTCATCATTACGAACTCCTACCCAAGTACTGGGGGAATATTTTGACGGGTCGAAGTGATGCAGCAACTACTATGGTTAATGTGCTTTAAGTTGTTGTCAAACGTGTAGCATTGAATACTCTATTGGAAAGTTAGATGGTATTTTATTATTTATGTTCTTGTTTTGGTAACTGTGTGCATGATTTCCAGAAACACTTTAAAGCTTATTAGTCGTTGAAATATTTGATGTTTTCGAAACTATACTTCTTGTGGAATGCCTGGGTGCTGGTCGTCAACGAAGAAGAACCGTAATAGTTAGAGAGCTGCCTATGCTATTTTGTGACTGGTTAAGAAATCGTCTGCTAAGCATAAAATATCATCGTTGGTATCGCCTCAAGTTGCCAAGGCATGGTTTTCGATTTTCTCCTGGTCCTGGATTTGAGGGTGGGGGGGGGGGGGGGCAGGCTTCAAGTATAACCCGTTTGGGACTGGTAAAAAATCGTCTGCTTTTTTGATATATCGGTAGATATGGTCTTTGACATTGCTGTTTCAAAGTTTTACCTTCGCAAGTGATCACGATTCGAAGATGTACCCGAGAAACGATTTTTCGGAATTTCGCCTCATACGACAAAAACAAGATACAGGTGACTGGTTAAAAAAACCACTTAAAACCTTGTAAGCTGTATTTGAGCATGGGAGAGATATGAGAAGACACTTTTGGCACACGCCTAAGATGACATAGTTATTTTTGACAGCACTTTGGAGTTTCGGAAATTTCGTCGTATTTTGAATTTTGTTTTTATTCTTTGAAAATAAGTAATAAAAAGGTCAGATTTTTTTTTCATCGACCTTTATATTTTACGAACAAGATAAGTCTAGAAGTTGACGTTTCCAACTGCAAAAAATTTTTCTATGATAAAAATAACAAAAAGAACTGTTGACTCCAATTTTACATTCGTGCGTAAGGACGGATTACTCGATGACACGATCAGTATAAAGCATGTTTGCACTCAATAACTGATATCCCCCATACCTAACCCCCACCCTTAAATGATCGAAAGTTTATCATTTTTCATAAATTTTTTTTTTTTTTTTATCTTTTATAAGGTTTCAGCAAATATTAACAATTTTTTAATAAATCATTTTTCAAAGAGTATGTATTAGCATTAAAATAGTGATAAAAAAAGTTTTCTTTATAAATATTTTCTATGTGACTTAATTTTAAATGTTATTTTTATCTAATTTAATCCATAACAATCGAGAAATGTATTGTGTTACACGTTGGCCCAACAATAGGTAAATGTATTTGAATAAATAATATCAGTTATATTTTGATAAAAAGTTATTATGTGCAAAATTCATCACATAAAAAAAAAAGTAATGTGGCTACTCATAAAAAAGAAACACTTTTCATGCTTAAAATTTCAATGAAGATTAGAGGCACTTTAATTTGATTTAAAAAAAAATTATGAATACATTTCTTTGCTATTTGTACAGTTTCTATTTTTTTTTCATTTAAAAAACTACTTGTATAGTAATTTATGTACGGTAATGTAATTTATGTACAGAAATGTAATTTACACGCGTAAATTCTGTGCAAGATAATATTACATTCAATTGGGATCGCCGTGAATAAATTTGTCTCTATGTACGCCGCAGATATTGTTAATGTTCGCTAAAAACCTGTAAAAGCCAAAATAAATATTTTTACAAAAAATTATGAAATAATAATAGTTTATGGGTGGGGGTGGGTATGAGGGTGGCGGGGCTGTTATTTTTATATGCAGGTAACAGCAACCTAGTTTCATATGGTTATTAAGTTCAAACCGGCGTTTTACAGATTGTATCTCCGAGTAATATGTTTTTATGCAAGGATTCCAAATTTGCTCCAACAGTTGGTTTTGTTATTTGTATCACACAAAATTTTTTGGCTTATCTCGTTCATAATACATAGAGGTATATGAATATAATTGAAGTAGAACATTGTATTACTTATTTTCCAAAATAGAACGAAAAAATTCGAAATATGACGAAATTTCGGCAAGCCTAAAGTGCTGCCAAAAATTACCATGACTACTTACGTGTCTGCCATCAGTGTTTTCTCATACTACTCACATGCTTAATCACAGCCTACAAGGTTTCAAGAGGTTTTTTAACCAGTCACCTCTATCTTGTTCTCGTCTAATAAGGCTCAATTCCTAAAAACTGTTTTTCGGATATATCTTTGGATCGTGACCACTTACGGAGGTCAAACTTTGCAGGAGCAATATCTAGGTCCATATATACCAATAAATTAAAAAATGTGTGATTTTTGTACCAGTCATAAACTGACTGCACTTCAAGCGCCTCTCCTCTCCCAAACCATGACCAGGAGAAAATCAAGAACCATGCAGGTGATATGGTATTCTCAGCAGACGGTTTTTTTACCAGTCACAAAATGGCATCAGCGGCTCTCTCACTATACCACTGGCCAAAATTTATTTCTCAACCTCCTTCTTCTCTGATCCCCCGCAAATAAGAAACTCCATGATGGAGGGGTCAATAATAGTATAATTTAAAAATAATAATTTATGATAAAATAAGATTACTCTACAAGAAAACTAATTTTTATAACTGGAATGTTGTGATGTTTTTCTTTATCATCCTACACACATATTATAATAGTAAAAATGTTATCAGGCTTTGCCGAAGGGATAAGAGAGCGGGGCCAATACCAAACCGACTTGTATGGTGATTTTAGAGCAGCAGGTGGGAGAATAACACTAACAATCTTACAATTATTATTAAGATAAAATGGCATGAATATATTTACCATAACGTTTCTCCTGTTTGTCTGTGCGGAATCGATGAAAATGCGAGAAAGAAGGAAGAGGAGCGGGTACTCGTCACTATAGCTAAGCCATAGATCGAGAAGGCCTGGAAAGGCAAAGGAAAAACCACTTCCGTAGTTACAACCCTTGAATCCGACGCCGACGTGAAGAGGCTCGATGATGGCTCTGGCCTTATCTAATAGTTTCGGTTACAAGTAATAAAAAGATGCCAAGACTCACAAGAAAATAAGAAATCATTCGTGCTTTTGTGTAAGTATCATTGGCTATATATAAAAAACCTTATATCTTGATACAAAAGAAATTATTTTGTATTTTAAATTTTAAAAAAAGTAGGACTTACAATGAGAAGAAAACAAGGCTTTTAACATAAAGTAATATTACGTCAAATTATAAAAAATAACACGTGAATTAAATATTTCCCTGAGCAAAAACAAACAATGCGAGTTAGCCAAAAATAATGGCCATTCAAATGAGATAGTAAACGTGCATTTAAGCAATAAAATAAGGGTGCATCTAAGTAATATCAATGGTGCATTTTAACAATTTCAAATGGTGCATTTAACCAATATAATTGTTGTGCATTTAAACAGTATAAAGTGATTGTGCATCTAAGCAATATCACGAGTGCATTCAAGTGAGCTTGTAATTAATCACGCCACAACGCTCGCAAGCACAACACGTGGTATGGTGCATTCCCTGTAAGCACCAGAAGACCCAAGCAACTTGGTTAAGCCAGTGTCAAGCAGAGAATGCCGATACCTGTCAGCTTGTGAACCCGAGAGGTGCTGGTAAGTCACTTGCGGTAGGCGCTGCCAAAGTTCGTTGGTGCGGGAGCGACGGTGCAAGCGGCTGCGAAGCTTATCCCTGAAAGCTTAAAGACACAATTTGATTTGCATCTCGGGACAACTGCCTGCTCGTCGCTACACCATGATTACTGCACAACTCTAAAGCGATGATTTACCCGCCTCGGCCTTCACGTGTGTCTGTTGAAATAGATTTAAGCTTGGATGTAAATGAAATGCGAAAATTAAAAGAAATAAAACAAATGAAAATCATGTTTCATCAACAAATCTCACGCACGGCTCTATTTGGGACTCCTGGCAAAAAATCGATAGGTTACAAGGTAGAATATTTAAACTGTCGTCCTCGCCAGATGCTCTATACGCTGTAAAACGACAGGAATCCCCCATCAATGTATCTAATATAAATCCTTTATTTTTGTTTTAGTGTACGTAAAATAATTAAAAGAAATAACAAACAAAAATCAGGAATAGTATTGTTTTTGAACTAGAAAAAAAATGACAATATATACTTTCTAGATTTATTTGTTTGATAACATAAGCAACATGATTATTTTGAATTAAAATAACTTATATAAAGTACTATCGTTTTCTTTTCTTTTGTTAGTTATAATAAAATATCTGTAACGTTGGGGCAGCCTAAGTTTTGGAAAATTATTCATTCTGTAATTAAAAGGTATTTAATCTTTATCCAACTTCTGAATCAGTGCATTATATTTTGTATACATACTCCTAATTTTATTTAAAAACTGTAAGCAGCAACACTATCGTTATCAGAGATAAACCACTTCGTTGTGTGGCAAGGTCTTGTAATCTACAAGCCTTAGAAAATCGACCTCTAATCCGTTCATACCGTCCAGCGATCTTATACAGAATCGGCCAATTTTCTTTACTCTTATTTATAGCAGCTTGATTCGTTATTACAATGTCATATCTCGGAATGCCAATATGATGAGGTTAGCCATAGTATGCGTAACGCTGAACCTTAAATCTCTAAAATTTTTGAATTTGTAAAGAAAGTCGCAATAAGATTAGTAATGACGAAACTCCCTCCTTCTTTCTAACGCTTGTGAAGTATGAACTCTAGAGAACCGAGCGTATGTACGCTTACTATAAGTGGTTAGAATAAAATACTACTGCACTGGTCGATTTCTATATGACCAAAGCCCATTAAAAGATATTAGAAGTTTTTCTGTCAGTTCATCCTTTTGCGTCACCACCCACAGCAAGATCCAAGCATATAGAAAGCCTGCATTTCAGCTGACTTGACAGTTTTGCGCTAGCCAAGAATCTAAACAATTTAAGCGGCTTGCCACCACTTCAAATCTTTAAGACAGTATCTTTCTTTAGTCAAGCTTGACTCGCGCTGCTTTGTAGAAGCACGAAAAGCAATCAAAGTTAGTACATTCAACGAATAGTATTTGTTTCTATACTATCGTTTATACAAAGTGTTGTAAAACGTATACAAAGTCTTGTAAAATGTATGAACGATAGTACCTAACTTTTTATACATTACATATTTCATAAAATTTCTTTGATAACATTGCTCGAAATCTTTTAGGGAATAACCCAACCCTTGAAAAATAAAAATCGGATATTAAATAAAAAAGTTTTCCAACTTTTTTTGAGTTTGTTTTTATACTTAACAATATCTGAATATGCAACATGCAAAATTAAAACAAAAAAATCTTGACACTTAAATTATTCTTATTTAGTATGGAATTATTTTGATGTGAAATATTAACTATATTCTACAATGATCATCACAATTTTTGTGCTATATAGTGGTAAAGAGTCTCCATAAGTAAATTTGTAAATGAGCTGGGCTTACTACCTTTACGTGGGAACTCAGTTTTAAACTTTTTGCGACTAAGATTGTATTGAACTCCTGGTGACTGTACTTACGGAGGTAAGATTTGCACAATAGCAACGACCTTACTAATAATCTGGATACTCTCGCCCAGAGACTTAAAATAGTTAGTATATTATTCTTTCTGTTAATACTGTCTATCAAGCCTCAAACAGTCGGACTTCGGAAGCTGACAAGTATCACACGTTTTAGTAGGAGAGCATATGAGTAATGACAAAAGGTGGATTTGCAAGCTACTAATCAACTCAGGTACTCTAGAAGTTCCTACCCGAACATTGAGCAATTAGGAAAACGAACACTCAGAACAACTCAAGGCAATCACTTAACGTAATTCTATCCCACGATACAACCAATGTAGCGGGTTCTACAGCTTTGTATGTCGCCTGTCCTACTCACATTCGTGTCAAAACATAATCTGTAGCAGTTTTACGACGGTTCTTTACTTATTTCTTATCTAACAAGCACCCCTAAACTGTTTTGTAAAATTAAATAAGATCATTATGTATTCTTGTAATACACAAAAAAATATCGTCAGAAGTTTATTATTATTTCGAATGATATATGTTATTGAAACACAGAAAAAAGGCATTTCTGCCTAAGCACTAATATTAAAATTTCAAAAATTGCAATAATAATAACAATAATATTTTGCCTCCTAAGAACCCTAGCATCACTCAAATTTAGCCGACTACTGATTCGATATTATTTTGACTCTGTGCAAAGTTTCATGATGATCCCATCATTATTTTAATTTTTGAAAAAATTACTTTAACCTGAGTATCAACCCATCAAGTGGCTTAAGGCAATATCGAGCAAATCGAAAGGGTATATTCAGACGGACACCAGTCCAAGACGCGGGTATTGGGAAACTCGAATAGGGGTACCAATAGCCGTATAACCTCGGCTAAGACAAACTATGCCAGTCCCTGCTTTCCTAATCGCCCCAGGCGCCCGAGCAACCACAGCCGCTGACCAGAAGGTTGTCATCATTGACAAGCGCATACAAATAGACTGGAGTTGGTAACTCAAATATACAACACTTCTGGCCTGATGGTGGTGGTCTCGGGACAAAATATTTTTTATGTTCATAAAACAAACCAAACCTCCAGAACACGACACTACCTTTATTTTAACAAACAACAAAAACACGGTCGCACTAGTGACATGTGCGTCTAAGGTAATTTTAAGAGCAAATCATCGTCAAGAGTCAATTATGGTTTCCCTTTTTCTTATTGCCTCATTCTCTAGCGGGTATATGTTCTGCCAACTTGACATAAAATTAGCTCAACTTCTTATAAAAATCTAGATACCCAAGTAACACCAATCCAGTCGATACCAGTGAGAATCTACAAGCACATTAGGCCACTATACTTTTGATAACGATAAAAGACAACAGCTCCTTAACGCTCGAAGCAGCAACCTCGATCCAGGCTAGCTCCTAAATTTTCCAACTATCGACCCAATCTGTGTAGTTAATGATTTTTCCAGATCTCACCGTATAATCAATTTATTATTTGATTAGTGAACAAAATAAAAAATATCAGAGGGGTCAAGGCATGGATAGTGGAAGCCATGGGTAAGTGAATTTCTACCGTCCGGACTGGAAGGATTCAGGACAGACTACTTAATATGAACTCAATCAACCGCGCTGGCCAGACAACTAAATAACGACACTTTAACAATTATACAAGTACCAACGCCAGGAACAAGTGCCCAAGGGAATGATCAGAAACTTTTCAATGCTCAATAGAGGGATAAAAATTGTCGAGCGAGCTATAGCCGAATCACTAAAAAAGGAGGCCTGAATTATAAAAATCATGGACACTATACTACCGGCTTTGATGATAAAAATATTCAAGGCAAAAACCAACCCAGGGAATTTCTGTAGAAGAGCACTGGCTTCGAGGAATAGCTCGGTGTCACCTCAGAATATTAAGACGCTAGAACTCTCTTCACCGAACCCGAGATTAGCTCTACTGAAAAGTTGTACTATGGGCCGAAGCAGCAGCCACGACTTTGAGGAAGTGAAAAACTCCGGTACGTAGAGCAATAAGCTCACCATGGTGGTAAATCGGCTTTACGCGTGGCAAGCCACATCAACAACCTTACTGTGGAGAAACCATGCTCTTATATGTCGCAGATGCTGCCGACCATAGTTTCTTCAGTGTACTTGAATTGTACAAAAGGCCACCAGAGTACAATCCAGTGAGCCATCTTTTGAGTGGTCAGCAGTTAGGAGCCAAATCAAGCAGAAGCGCCACTGTGAAGGAGTTGGATGCAAATGTTACCGCTAAGGAACAGGGAAGTGTAGCTTTAAAAAAAACCGGGAACTCTAACCATCGTTGGAGAAACTTTTAAAATCATCGAAATATAGTGCCTAATAAAAATAAAGAAAAGCACTAGAATGTCTCAGATTGCATGTACATTGCCACTCGAGGCGAAACCAAGGGTATCAAACATGCAATCTAAGAATTTTTTACTTCATTGACGAATTTTTTTGCCTAACCTATCTTAAATAGCACTCTGATATTTTTGCAGTGGGAGTAAAGTGTCACATTAAGTTGAGGTAGGCTAAAAAATACAAGTCTCTCAAAACTATACTCGTTATCATTTTATATTTATTCCACGCAATGTGTGATACGAAACTCGTACACAAATGCTAATAAGGCGCGTGAATTAGTGATATGTACAAAAAGAATTTTTCCTACCTCGGGCCGTTTTGGAACACCCTTGGTAGAAAAAATAGCGTTCGTAATACTAATCATATACCATTTCCTTACACACACCTTAGAGTACGCTCAAGAGGCAACGACCTGTCTTTAATATATATTAGCACGCAGCTTTTAATTTACACCTCACGTTAGCGGTAAAAAAAGCCAAGGAAAAAAGAGCGCAAATGTACCTTTGGTACATATGGTCGAAAAGACAAGGGGTAGACAGGATTATCGATCTCGCAGGTTTATTATTCAGGTATTTCGAAAAATCCTGCAGTTCCCTCATACCGGTCCTATTCAAAGCAGTCTACTCAATATGCCCGTATATTAAGAGACGCGGCGCGGTGTCTAGCACAAACACCTCAGGCTACACACCCAAGCTACTCAAGTATACCAAATGTCATGGGTATTTTTAGAACTTTGAATTGTTACAGTAACTTGTTGTAAACGGTCCGAAATTTTTTCCAAATCTTTTTATTTGGAGAAATTATAAGAAACAAGTTTTGCGTTGCTATTGACGAAAACATTACTAAAAAGTCTACACAGTACAATCGTGAGATTAATCTACAATCAGGCCAATATAATCAGAACATCACCAATAGTAAGCAGAAAGAAAGACAAACCCCATCCTCTTATTAACTACCACCAGTCACTTAATTATTCTCCAACCCACTAATTGTATTAATTTGTTTCTCCTGCAATAAATCCCGTGAATAAATACAACCTCAGTGCCAAAAAATAGAGGTATTCATCAAGGTTTGAGTCAGCAGTACACGGAACGCCTGAGTTGCACACTTCCAAAGAAAGCAGCGTCAGGAAGCTTGCCTACAGGGTCACGCCAATGGAAGGTAACAAGCCAAGAGGCCAAATTAAGAGGGGCTCAGGAAGCCCCTAGCACAAGCAAGACACTGGCAGGAGTAGCCGGCTTTGAAGGACAGGGTCCCGAGTAAGTTACCGCCCGCATGCCACCAAGCTTTGAGCTGTCACCCTTTGAATCGGACGACCAAGGTGTGAGATCATTAACCGCCAATCGTAACGCAGATCCTATCAGCAGAAACGGTGAAACCTCTCATAAAAAATCTACTGGCATACGAACGGCCTTGCGGTACACTAGAATGCCAAAAAAGATGGCAGAAATTACTCTAAGTAAAAAGGCATTCAGGCTCGCTGCCTCAATTTTTTTTTAATTTTGAAAATATTTTATAAATGCACTAAAAACAGGTTATTACGGGCCATAGGCAACCAAATTTATTTCAAACGCTAAAAGAACTACGGCACGGGTGCCTATGAAGCCCGGTATTCTTTGGTTTATCAATAGATGATATGGACGATTAGTTGATATAGAAGAATACAGGAGGTAAAACAGTAGAAACACAAAAACAAGCTGTTTTGAGTTTGCTCATGATATTGTTCCAGACGCATAGTATTTTGAAGATATAAGACAAAAGCAGAGAACTTATATAAATGTCGTACGAAAGATAGGCTGGAAGTAAACGTAAAAAAACGAAAATTTTATTTTTAGGAATAGAAAAGGGATAGAAAAATATTTGTTTGAATTTGAAGGGGAGGTTAGCTGTACAAAAGCATAATGACCTAGAAGTGTGGTTATCAACTAAAAATAGCTTTACATGACACGGAGAAGTAACGGCAGGTAGGGTGCATAGGACAGTCATCACATTTCAAGGCTTAAGCAAAAGGGCTTAATTAAAGAGTATAAACCAATAATTATTTCTCATGGTTTTGATAAAAAATTTAGGGTGCTCATAGGCAGCGGGGACATTGAGATGAACAAGAAAAGAAATAGTAGGAAAAATAGAAGGCAAATTTACAAAAATAATCTTGAGTTTCATCGAACCAGGAGCAGAGGGACCAAAGTGGACACCTAAACGTATGCAAAGTATACCTCTACATTATATATACATAGGTAAACTCTACTTACGTTGGGTGTCCACTTTGGCCACGCGTGACCAGGAGATATATGTATCATAGAGGCTGCCAGGGTAAACAATAAAAAAAAAGAATCAGGACAGAACATTGGTTTTTATGTACTGATAAAAGAAAAACTGGAGAGATGCAAATATTGGAAAAAGGAAAACTTAGCAGGAGATTGGAAAGAAAAATGGTCTAGGCCGATGTATGAGCCTGTAGAAAGAGAGAACGAAAGAGGATGTTAAAAGTTAGATTGTAGGGTCTGTAATGGAAAAAAGGAAGCATAGAGCACATACTGCTAAATGAAGAGGCAGAAAGAACAGAGAAAATGAAATAATAAGATCTTGAAATAATAAGTCTTTTAGCATTTTTTTTGAGTCTTCAGAATGCTCTGCATCTAGGACAACATCATAATCAAATTAAAGGCAGCTTTTTTTTGTTTTTTTACTGCTTTACCTCGTGCATTCTTTTCGATCCACTTATTATCTATATTCTGTATTAATAGAACAAGGAGTTCCGGACTTTATAGTCACCCTCGTCATACCTTTGCTAGTGTTTTAATTAAATTTTTCAGCCTCTGGCCCGTAATTACCTGCTTTTTAGTGTATTTATAGATTATTTTAAACATTTTTATTTCTTGCCCCGTTTTCGCTAGTTTCGCCCAGTAAATTTCTCTATCAATCGTATAAAATGCTGTTTAAAGTCAACAAACACAGTATATAATTTATTGTCCCATTCCTTTGGTTTTTTTATAATTAAACTAGTTTGTATAAAAATGTAGTTTCTTGCTGTTTTTTTTGCTCTAATGCCAGCTTGACTCTCCTTCAGGGCTGCATGTAAAATTCTTCCCGATGTCCCAATCGTACTTAATTAGCGCTATCAGTGATGGAATTCAAGCGCGCGGAATCTGAATTGGCTATATGGGCAAAACCGCAAAAACCCAGTAACCTAAATCCTAAGCTTTTTAACCCAGTGACCCGGAGGACAGCGAGTTAACAATATATAAACAATAAAAATATTATAAATATAACATAACTTGAGTCCCAAGCTTTATCTAGTGTTACCTCATCTCCTCGATTTCGGATTATTTGTGTGCTTCTTTTGGTGGGGGTGGGGGGAAGCAAGTTATAATATTTTAAATAAATAAATTATTGATTAAATAACAGCATAACCTAAATCTCAATTTTTTAACGCAGTAACATGGGGGGCAGCAAGTTGATTGTTTTTTACTTGAACAAAATATTAAAATAGCAACATTTGATATATCTCTGGCTATTTAAATTTAATGAACATATTTATAACTTACTGTCCCTCAGGTCACCAGGTTGAAGAGCTTGGGATTTAGGTTGTGTTAATTTTTTAACAATTTATTAGTTTATATATTATTAACTCACTGTCCCCGTGTCACTGGGTTAAAAATCTTGGGATTTAGGTTTTGTTATTTTCATAATAATTTTATTGTTTATATATTATTAACTTGCTGTCCTCCGGGTCACTGTGTTAAAAGTCTTAGGATTAAAGTTATGTTATTTTCATAATCATTTTTAAGTTAATGTATTAATTACTTGCCTCTCCCCGGGTTACTGGGGTAAAAAGCTTGGGATTTAAATTATGTTGTTTTCGTAATAATTTTTAGTTAGTGTAATAATTACTTGCTGCCCCCCTCCCCTGGTTACTGGGGTAAAAAGTTCGGGATTCAAGTTATGTTGTTTTTATAATTACTTATTAGTTTATGTATTTATTACTCGCTGCCCCCCGGGTTACTGGGTTAAAAGGCTTAGGATTTAGGTTAATGTGTTTTTGCGGTTTTGCCCATATAGCCAATTTAAATTCTGCGCACTTGAATTCCATCACTGATAGCGCCAATTGAGTACGATTGGGACTTCGGAAAGAATTTCATATGTAGCCCTGCTCTTCTTTCATATTCAACACACCACTACATTTTTTTTTAACTCTTTCAGCAATTATAATTTCTGATATCTTGAATCCTACATTTATTAGCACCACCTTTATGTATGTTTCAACGTCCTTTTGCTCCTTCTTTGCCTTGTAAATTGGATACATTCCAGCTATTCTCCACCTTTTAATAATTTGTGTCCATGTCCATAACCCATTACGTATGTTTGGTGATTAAATCATGCAAATCATGGGAAGACTTTTAAAACATTTTCCAACAATTCTGTCGTCTCTTGCGCGATTTCCGTTTTTTATTCTACCTAGGTCGTATCGTAATTCAACAATCAATATACCCTTGTTAAAATCCTCTCAGACTCCGCTGTTAATTTGTATACTCCTTTTTTCGTACTCCGCATAATATTTCTCATTGTTGTTTCCTACCAATTATTAAAAATAATTTCTCCATGCTTCTTGTATTACTCTTATTCGTCTTTTTTTGATTTTAATTTTCCAATCGCGTTCCAAACTTTAATATAAATTCATGCTGCCCGCTACTTTGGTTGGTTTTTCATCAAATTTTTTAATTTTCTTATTTCTGATAATTTTGTTGAAAATTTTTTTGTTAGTGAATGATAAAATTTCTGTACTCTAACTTTTTTTATATTCCTTGAAGGTTACCTATAATACTTTTTTTCTGCTCGACGACTCTAGAATTGTCTTTATCAATTTTGCAATCCTCTCCCTCTTTAGATCTTATCATTTTTAGTTCCTCTGCTACCTATGTTATAACATTAGATAAACAGTCTCATTTTTCTGTGATATTTTTTGCACCTCGGTTAATTATTTGATCCAATTATTTCTCTTCTATCTCTTTTAGTCCTCTTTAGTGCTCGTATTTTTTACTTTCTTAGCATGATATTATTTCCTGATAATTTTTGGATCCTGTTTCGTCCTTTATTTTTCGTATAATATTGCCTGCGATTTCAAAGGTCATTGATAGATCATAAGACATACCTATTTTTCCTACTTTAAATGTTTCAGCAGCTCTTTGTCTTTGCCAAAATAGAATTAGGACTGATCGCTTTCCTTCATCTACATAAGTTATCTACCCATCGCCATCTCTCCTTTTGTACCCATTCTTCATTACCTATATCAAATTTTAGCACTATTTCAATAGTATTTGCATTCACTAATCAGCAATTTATACTTTGACTTTTTTGGCTACGAACTTTAGTGTCTTCTACTTTTTGCTCCTATTCTATTCTATTATCTGAAACGCTAGCTATTAAAATTCGTTCTCCGCCGCGCCGTCTATGCTTACACGGCTAAAATGCAGCGCCGATTGTGGCAGTGTGGCTCTCCCATGTACTAAGTGCGTCTACTCTCCCGTCTTAGGAGACTGAGCCTTCCAAAAACAAGAAAAAGCGGCTTTTCCATGTGTTTAAAAGAACCACTCTCCCAAGTATCGGCGCACGCATAGACAGCATTTGTTTCTTCACCGAATTAACAGTATATATGAGATTAGGCTGCTTATTATAATGCGTTAATAAATTAATTAATAAATTAACATATGCGTTCCATAATTATCGCCGTACGTTGATATTCAACAGTAATTCTGCATGTCTCGATTATTGTTTTATAAAAAAAAGTAGATCTTTAAAAAATAAATTATAGCATAAGTAAATGAGCTGCAAGTTTATATATAACAAATTTAACTTTGCAAGGCCATCGTAACCTTACCAATATTAGAAAAAACGCCTGTTATAATTGATACCATCCACAACCTTACAAATCACCGTATGATCCAGTTTTGGAAATCTGCATGTATATACTTATCTGGAGTTTTGTATGAAACATCCTTAATCAACACAGGAGAAGGTTACCCTGGACTGTAAAAGTTATATATAATTTAATTAACAGTTTATATGGGAATCAAAAAATTTATTCGTTTATAAGAATGTGACTTTTGAGGATAAAACATAACATTTTTAAATATTTGTTTCTTTTGAAAATGAAAATGAAATAATCTTTATATCAGAGATGAATGACAAGTAGGTAGAAGTGGGTAAGTCGGTAATTGTCGTTTCATCCCAAGATATGTTTTTCTCGTCATCGTATATGATGGGCCCTTTTTTGGCGAAGTAATTGCGTACCAATTTTAACATGTGAGCCGCATCAAAAAATACATACACTGGCTTTTGCGTCGTAGGGTGTGAAAAATAAGGCTTGAAATTTTCGCGGTTGGTATACTTAAAGTTAGCACCAAGAAGTTTACCTGATCTTTGATTGGAGTCGTCACCATCAAATGTTACACTCACAACATTAATCTCATTTTCATGCAATCTAATCAGCAGATCCTTTAACAGCATGGCTTTATGGTCACCTGACAAAGAACAGCACAAATAGTATGCAATGGGCATTTAAAAGTTCCCATTTATGTTGACTAGCATGAAAACCAATGCTTTCGTGGCTTGTTGGGATTGACCTTCTGAATTAAACTCATGGATTTGATTCCCTAAGTCTGCTAAGCCTTTCCACTCATGGGATTTGTTGCAATAGTATACATGCTTTTTGATGTAAATTTCATCAAACAAAACATTAAAAATTAATTTTTTACCGTTTACTGCCTCTTTCTGAACTAGCTGAGAAACGTAAGAAACATCTCCACATACCCCAGGTTGGAAGTTATTGGAGCTACTCCACTGGTTTAAAGTTTCAACACAAGGCAAACATTTTAAGAAAGATTTTCTTACCATCTCATAGGCTGCAGGGGAGTGAAAGTAGAGAGTACGGGCGAATGTTCTTAATCATATAGGATATTTTTCGGTCATACATTCGTTTTTCATCCTAATTATTAGCTGCTTGGTATACTCAGGTAAGCCCTTCAAATGGGTAAAAAAGAAAAGATGTGTCATACTTTTGGTGTGGAAGCTTAGTAATATTGATTAAAAAATGATGGGAATACGAGAAAAAAAAAAAATTAATTACGTCTGTAAAAGATGAATTTTATATTCCTTTTGAATTTGGTATATTTCAATTTTAAAAGAAATACAAATTACGCATCGTATCATTTGTTTATTTGTATAGATTTTTGAAATACTTATTGTAAAAATCTCTTTTTGTCATGATTTTCAGTTAAAAAAGGAAAAACAAAAATGATACAAAAATATCCATAAAAAAGTCTCTGTTAAATAAAAAAAAAATCATCAACCATTGGTTTAAATAAACAAATACGTGGGGATACATGCCAGGGTAAAAAAATCAATGAAAGTAGTATAATACTCTTACAGCATGCACGTGATAATAAAATTAATTATAAATTAACCTGTAAGTATTGGCATGCAGCTGATTCTTTTTCGACTAGTGCTTTCTCCAACTTATATTCGATTGTTTTCATCTTCAAGCTTTTCCTATACACTTTTTGATGAGCTGCACTAACTTGAGTATTTTTGTATGCATTGTATTTTAAAAAAAGATTCCACGCCTCATAAGAGATAACATCCTGTCTGCGAAAGTACTGAGACTGAAATCCATCCATAAATTTGATCCATAACACGATTCATTGCTCTCTTGGTCAGTACATGATTTCCTACAAAGAGTAAGCAATTAGTTGTTGTCAAAATCACTTACTGCTTAGCTTATACCTTTTTAACTTGTCTTTTTCTGACCACTTGTCCATTCGGTTGTGTCTGCAGATCAGCTGATTTCTCCTAATTTCAGATCATCGCTGCTTTCAATCAGTGTCTCAGGTGCAGATACATCGCATGATGGTTGACAAATAATTTGTTTGATGTTAGGGACTCCTTCTTGCGACGAGAAGCTTCGTTCCACATCATCCTGCAGCACAGCACTCGTATGACTTTCATCTTGAGCAACTTTAGCAGGAGGCTTTTCCGTCGTGAGCATAGGTACTGCATCTGGTAGGAGCCTTCTTCGAGTCGTGTAGCCATTAGTTTGGTTGTAGGACGTTGCTGCAAAGTGATTACTGCATACGGTCCACGTATTTTTGATAGACGTCACTCCAGTTACTTTCATCCATTTCTCTCTTATGCAGTAATTTTGAGGAAATCTGTGAAACAGTTGGTAATTTGCATGCTTTAATGTTTTTTGATTAATGTACACAATATGATGACGAACATATAATACTTCTATGCATACTTACTTATGAAAACATCTACTTTTATCCATAGGGTTATGCTCAGCTCTGCACACAACACATGTTAAAGTCATTTTAACAATAGATACTTAAAAGCTATTGAATTTACGATTACTAAAACAAAAACTGTATAGCGACGATGCTGTACTTGTAGTGTACAATCAATACATTCAAACTTGTCATGTTGTACTTATTTTGCAAGTATACATCTTTCAACTCGACTAGTCTGCTGAAAAATATTCGTAAGGATTAGAATACTTTTTAAATTAAAACTGCATAGTAGAAATTCTGAATTTGTGTAGGCGTGGGTAAGATGCGTGTCAGGCGCG
>JAPYYV010005740.1:0-15051 GCA_030522625.1 Copidosoma aretas | reverse complement strand
ACAGAATCTAGATTTTAAGAACGTATTCGGAAATAAAAAACAAAAATTCTCCGAAATAAACAAAAAAAAAAAAAAAAAAATAAACAGTTATGGAAAATTTTTTTTCTTTTTGCAAGAAATGTTATTGATTTATTTTGATTTATTTTTTAGGTTACGAATAAAATGCATAAGACTGGTTTTTGACGGCTTCTGCTGGCTGTCATTTTTTTACACAAAAAATTAAGCGTCAATAAAGACTCTTATCCTGTTAATATAACATTTTTTTACAAAATAAGGTATTAAAATACCTGTGAGCACCCAAAAGTTACAAAATCGACAACTATCCACTTTTCATTAAATATTTATTGGATTTAAATTAAAAAATGAATAATTGGTGGAAAACTTTCCTCATAAATCAAGTATTTTACTTTAAATCTTCATAGAGGTAGATAAGGTAGGGGGAGTTAGTAAGTGCAGCACGCAGGTTGGCTGATGTTTTAAGAAGATCTTAAAATATTTTACAAATATCTTACAGACAACTAAAATTATGCCCATGTATCTTGTTAATTTGCTCATAACTTATGGCCTCAGTCTGACTTAGTTTATTCTTTTAATGATTAGTCTACAGCAAACAAATCATCTCACAGTAAACTTGCTCTGTTAATAATTCATGGCATAAAAAGTTTGCTTTTATAACACAGCACCGATGTTTAAAATTGAATAAAAAATGTTTCACTGATACCCTATGATCATTAATGTTGCCTATAAAAAGTTCAGATCAAGTCATAGCAATTGATTATGAAAGAAAACTTTCATTTAATTTCAAACTGTATGAGGAACGTTCATTAAACTGTATTAAGTGGTTGAAACAATTTAAAAGGTTTAGCATTATGATAAAATCGATTTCGTGTTTTATGTGAGACAAGATAATTGCATTAGAAAATTATTTAACGAAGAGAGTACAAAACTATGAGTTATTTCGTACACTGTTACAACGTCATTGAATTCTATTATAATTATAATCTTTTTTTTGGTTTTGGAAGGTTGCTTGCAGAGTGCGTAGCGGGAGTAGCCCCCTATACACTCCGCGTGCTAACGACTATATTATATTTTTTATATTATTATATCTAAAGATCCAATACAAAAATTTATTCGTTAATATGTGCATGCATACAAATGTAGACGACAGAAATAAGCTCATTAAAATTAGCTGAGGAGTAGAGCAACTATTGACAATACCTGAAAGTTAATAAATTGAGCCAAAATTTATTATTTATTTAATTGTAATGAAATACTCTCATTGGTGTCCAAACTTATTATTGATACCTATGTCTATGCAGACGATATTTATGGATTTATTATGAATGCAGAAACAATTAGCGGCATTTTCTGGTCAATTGAGCAATTTTTAATTAAATACTATCATGGGTTTATAAGACGGTAACATTACAAAATTTTGACTTTATATTGGCGGAAATAAATTTATGTAGATATTTATGTTTATGTATATAATTCATCCTCTGTACACATTTAAACACGTTCTTACATTCTCTATTCCTGTACCCTAAATGCTTAAAATTAATTTTGCCCTCAATCAATACTTTTAGTATACACACTATTATCTAATAAAAAATTTGAACATCAGAGTTTAATAATAATCATCTTTATACATAAACGTACTAACATATAATAATTTCTATTTACATTGAGTTAATATTTTAATTCATGAGCATATTATTTTATTTTATGGTCATGCTATGCTTTGTTGGCCCTGATTTACGTATATTTTTGGAAGATCTTCTACATTTATATGAATCATTCCCCGGTTTACTGTAGTATTTTTAATAGCTCTTTTCTGCATGTCCCTTCATTTTCATTTGTTACCATATTTTTAACTTAACTTATATCCATTTTCTGTGTTTTTTTTTCACTTGATATACCAAAATGTTCTCTATACTGTTTTTTTATTGCAGAGCCCATTGTTCATTACTTTAAATAATTTTTTTTCCACTTACACACATTCCTATACATCAGCCAACACAATTGCTCTTTTAAATCTTCTGCTAAGTATATATTTTCTGAATTTTTTTTCAATCCTTATTATTTTAAAATTTTTTTATAATATCTACTCAAGTTTAAAATGTCAATTACCTCATAGTTTTTTGTATTTCCTGAATTAGTAACTTCTTTCTAACAGTTGTATGATTCGCTTTTATATTCTTGATCATATTTTCTTGAGACGCCTGTTTCATATTTTCTATCGTTTCTCCATTTTAAACTTTTTATATCCTACTCTAACTTTTTGTATCCTTTTTGCTTTATAATCGATAAGCAAGTGTTATTTTGTTCTCGGATTACAAATCTGCTGTTAAAGTGAAAACTTAGGATAGCGGCAGAAAATGACAGACATGATAATAAAACGGTTCATTATGCGTTAAAAAGTTGTGTGCAGGGAGTTTGGTGTCGCTTATTATATATCCAGTCTTAAAGTAAAAAAATTTAATATGCTGTGTTTACAATGGCAGAACTAATAAAATAAATTATATTTTTTTTGTCAAAAAAAAATTGTGCAAAAGTTTTAGGAGTTGCTAATAACAAATTTAGTGTAATATTGCATAGGATTAGAATATCCAGTACAATATGGCTGACACTAAAGTGAAAAAATAAAAAAAAAAATTTTCTATCAAAAATATCCATAGGGGAGTCTCGGACAGCATATGATATAAATCTGATAATAGATCGATTTAAATGGCGAATCAAGTATAATGTAAATTACAATAAAAACAATCAATTTTCAAGACAATGCTGAAACAGGGGCATTTTCGAGGGTACTGATTACAAATTTGTTTTTATAACCCTTAAATTAAAAACAGTGGATGAAACACGGCACGGGCACATCAAAACTTTTAAAAAGTACCAATATTTACGAACCAAGAACCCAGTTAATTTGATGTTTTAAACCTCAAAACACAATAATCTGCATGCTACAAACTCCTGAAATCCAGCAGGTTGCAAGACTTATACCTTGAGAAACTATCAAGTTGCATACTTTAGGTCAGTAACTTAAATGCTCTATTCACCAATAACCTTACAATTCAGTGAGTTTTATGCTTTGAACATCTATTGTCTTAAAACTCTGCAAGTAACATACTTAAAGCTTTTAAAACCCAGTAAGACAAGTTTTTGATTCTAGAACCTTGAAAGTTGCAAAATTAAGGCATTCTTTAATCTAGTAGTTGCATGCTTTCAGCACCTATGTACTTGATTGATATCAACTAATAAATTCCTTGAGAATTTTCAAACATAGTAACGGAATTTTTCTCAAAATAGATGCTAAAGATTTACTGTTATAAACAATAAATGTAATTAATAAAAATGATTTATTATGTTATGATTATAATTATTATTGTGATGATTATAACTATCCTATTTTTTCTTGTGAAATAGTAATAAAAATATCTTCTCAAACTAAGCGTCTTGAATATTAAGTCATAACACTGATAATACTTCTACAATGGCATTAACAAAATTCTATAAATCTTTATTTATTTAAAAAAAGATATTGTTTATGCGTTTTATATATTTTTCCTGACTGCTTATAACTAAGAGTAGCTAAGCTGCTATAAGTATTGAAGACCTTAGATCGATCTACGATGAAAATTTTCTGACCAATTCTAGGACGGGCAAAAAGCGATATGATTTTGATATTATCAAATTTTAAAGTGCGTGAACTTTACCGTTAAAGAGTTGTAAGGGTTGAAGCGTATACCTTTCTCTTGTTTTTAATTCAGAAGCTATTTACTAGGCTCGTTTATAGGAATAGAAGACCAAGGTTTTTTTGGCTTAAGCTATAGAAAAAACCTTAGAGTTTTTCCTTATTTTGTAGAGGAAGCGTAGAGGGGTGCTAAGGAGTTTGTGTCAAGTTCCCCACACAAACAAACATGTATATATATATATATATATATATATATATAAAGTAGTAAGGCTTCGTCCCCCTGCGCGCTCCGCGTGCCAGCCCCCAAATTTAAATATTTAGAGTCTCATGTCTGAAAAACAAATAAAAAATTTTATTTTTCAATACACATATATGAGTAAGAACATAGATTACCAAAGTAATCTCATTAAAATTCGCTAAAAATTTGAACAAATGCAGTCAATACACGACATTAGTTAAGTGATTCATCAAATGATTGTTAATAATTTAATACGAACAATGACTTTAATTGGTATTTATGGTCAATTTTGATTAATATGAATATAAATAAAATATTTACGCAATTATTATTATTACAGGAATAGTTATAGGCCTTTGTTTGTTATCTTTGGTCATTTTAGAATTAATTATCGATATAAGATTATAATGATAAATCATTATGAAATTTTTTCTGAACATTTATAAATGTAAATTGTTCATTTTTTTGTTTTTTTACTATGACATATACAGATTTTTATAAACTTCTACATTTACTTTGTTCATTTCATAACTATTCAAAATTCTTATCCTCTTATATTAGTACTAACATAATTTTCAATTAATTGATTTTTGTAATTGATTATACATACTACAACTAGTTATAATTTTATTTTACATTTACATATTATCATAATTTATAACGCATAACATATTTCTTATCTTTCAATCTTTACTGTCGTGCCTTATTTACCTACACGAATAGCATATATTTTCATATAAATTAGCTTCCTCCAGCATATCTCTCCGTTATCTGTTAATCTTATATTGCTGACTGATATTATCGTTACTTTATTTGATGTCTTTTTTTCCTCTTTACATAGCAATGTAAGCTTTGTATATTTTTTTCTTTGTTTGCTGATCCCTTAATTTATCACTTAAAAACTTATAAACTCACCTATATCTTATTATTTTGACTTTATTTTTCTCTTTGCTTTATTGTTTTTTTACATTTAACAGATGATAGAAATGTCAATTACCATATATTTTTTTCATATTTTCTGAATGACAAAAGTCTTCCTTTCCCTTATAAAATTATCTTTGATTTTGTCAAGTCTATTTTTAATTGTTGTTTTTTTTATAAATCCTATCGTTTTCCAATCCTTCATTTTTTCATGCATACCTTTATCTTTTTTGCCTATTTTGTATTATTTTTATTGATTAAGTTTGTTAATTCTTCGATTAGTAATTATTAAGGCCACTTGTTCTTGTATATTTTATGTGCAAAAAGTAAATTTATTTCCATTTTCTTATGCCTAGTTCAAGGATAACCCTTCCGGCCTACATTTGGCATATATATCCTTGTAAATTTTTATTTAAACCGAATATATTACTTGTAAATCAAAATCTTTTTTTTCCTTTTTTTCTTTTCTTTCTTATTCCAAAATCCATGCCTTCCTTGCCCGCCTCTAGCTTCCGTATATAAGAGCGTCCAGCGAGATCGGGCTACCTCACGTGTAAGGCGCATTTTTTGCTCGAGCACACTGTTTTGAACTCCCTTGTTATTTTTGGCGCAGTAGAACACTATTTTAAAACACTTTTTTTCTTTTTGACAAATTTGGAGCCTTATTGCCCTAAAATATGTTTGGTTTTTTCCCTTGCCTAAAGCATGTGCTATCAAGCAAACCTTGTCTATTTACATCAAGATTAAAAGTATAATATACCTGTATAGTAAGCATAATACACAAAAATATATTGCTACTAATTTTTTGTAGTAACAAATTTTGTTTGCGATTTTGATATCTTTGTTCATCACTGCTCGAATATAGATTGGTAGACTACATCAAAATTATGGTTTGCACATTATTAATATAATGTTAATCTTAATACTTGTTAAATAGAGAATTAATTATTATGCATGAACTTATAATTGAGATGTGTGTGTGTATATTGAAAAATCGGTTATGAGACTATAGGGGGAAGCTGAGGTGGAGACGAGGGGGAGATGGAGAAAAAGCTGTGAAGAGCCAAGGGGGAGCTGAGTGGGACCTGGCGGAGCGGGAAGGAGCTAACCTAAAAAAATTGAATGAAGTATCACGTAAAAATGATCGAAAAACTACGTAATTTAAGGGGGAGATGTGGAGAGCTGAGGGGGAGCACAGGCTGAGCTGGGGGGGGGGGGGCTTGGACACAATTTTGTTAATACAACTATATTGACTTTGTATAAAACAATTTTACTGTTATATTTAGTATGTCATTTGGTAAAGTGTTTTTAGGAAAGTCTTTCAATACATTTTTCATTTCTTTTTAGGTGGGATTGCATGTAACAGTTATAAATAAATCTGGTCTAGTACATTTTCTCATAATTGCCATTGCATTTTTATGACGCTGTTGCATGTATCGTGGTCCGCCTCTGTACGTTAAAGGTAAAATAAAAAGGTTTTCCAATTTTAAGTTTTTTTTTTCTAAATTTCGTGTAATATTTGATGAACTTTTGTTATTATGATCTAATAAACATTAATAACATTCGATTAGTAGATTAATTTGATTATTTCTCAAATAGTTCATCCGATTCCTTTCAATCATAATGTAGGCATCTAAAAAAAATTGTTGTCATAATCTTCCTGATTTTAATAAGGGATGTTTGAATAAAAATAAAAAATAAATCAAACATCCATAAACAAATGGTTATCCAGAATATAGAAGAAGAAAAAATATTTTGGATCTAAATATATATAGAATAAAGAATAGTAATGAACAAATTTTCGTTGATAATTCAATGGTTGTACCGTAAAAAAAATTTTTATTGATTGAATATAATTGTCATATAAATGTCAAATCCTGTGCATTAATACAAAGTATAAGATATATATATATATATATAAATATATTCATAAAGGAAACGATAGAGCATTTTGTAAAGTACAAAAAGAATCAAACCCTAAAAATGAAGTTTATGATGAAATACAACAGTATATTGGTGCACGTTATTTAGGTCCAATGTAAGTTACATGGCACTTACAAGAATATCCTATTTGCGGTAGGAGCCACAGCATAGGTAATTAGCCCATTCATCTTGAAAATAAACAAAAAATAGTATTCAAGGATAAAAAATTCTGAATCTGTAGATAATTATAAAACACAACTTAAAGAATGGTTTGACTTGAATAAAATAGATAATTTTTATAAAATTTAAAGTACGTAAACATTACTAAATATAATATTTCTGATATAGCAAAGAAACAATAGGAACAACGACGACGTTCCAGGAAACAATGCAATCAGTAGATTAAATGTTATTTTAACAAAATACCAAAAAAGATTATTTCTGAAATTAATATTAAAGAAAAATAAAGTTTTACTTCATTTAAAGATTTAAAAACATGCAAAGTTAAATTATACAGCAGCTTTTAAGAAACAGCAATAAGTATGGGTCTTATTAAACATGATTTAGAAATTTAAAACATTATTAAAGAAGCAAGTGTTATTATACTCCTACATCAATTAAGAAAATTTGTTGCATTGTTTATACTTGCAGAAAATATTTAAGGTGATGATATATAGAGATATTATAAAATTATATTTACTAAAGATTTCGTTGAAAATAAAAAAAAACAAGCTTTTTCACATACAAACAGTATTTTTGAATCAGAAAATAAGTCTTTTAAAAACTTTTATCTACCTGTTACAGAAAATTTTATATGAGATGTGGAAAACGATTGTAAAGAAAATAAATACAGTAAAAAAATGTTTTTGATTTGTACCCTATATTAGATGAAGCACAAAACTATATTATTAGATGTATATGGAATAGAACTAATACGATTTGTTTCATTGATTGTCCAGGATGATCTGAAAAAACATTTTCGTACAAAACTATGATTTATTATTTTATTTAAAAAAAACAAAATATTATATGTATGGTGTGGACAGATATTGCGGCAATTTTGCTTCCAAAAAATTTGACAAGTCATAGAAGTTTTAAATTAATGTTTGATTAAAATTATATTGAAAGATCATTTTTTGACAAATAAGGTAACCACTATGAAAAAGCGCTTCTGAATGATAACCACAAGGTAGAGTGAGAAAATCATTTAAATATTAATTTCACAAATTATTAAACTTATATATTATTTTGAATTGTATGATAATTGTTTGAAGATTCATTAAAATAAGATTATTCCACTGCTTGACTACATAGTGATTAATGATAAATTTTTATGTTTAAGATAAGGGATTCTAGTTTTAAAGTAAAAAATGTATAAGCTTTTAGGGGGGACTGGTCAAAACCTATTAATTTTTTAAAATTTTGAGAGGGGCTGGTAAAAACCTTAAAAATTTATGAGTTCTGGAGAGGGTGAGGGGGTGAAAAGAGGGAGCTAGGGGCCAGAGGGGGGCAACAAAAAAATTAGAAAATTGATTTTTCACGTAAATTTACGAAGAAAACAATCAAATTTTTAAGGGGTGGCCGAGGGGGTGAGGGAGGTCTAGGGAGGCTACGAACAAATGACTATGATGCAAATCACGTAAAAATGTAGCGACTTTACCCGTAAATTAAGGGGGGCTGAGAGGCTGTGGGGGGTGAGGGGGGCCTGAATAATTTCGTCCTTATGGCTATATATATATATATATATATATATATATATATATATATATGTGTTTATATATACTAGTGGGGCTGCGCCCCCTGCGCACTCCGTACGCCGACCCCGTTATTTAAATATTTCTATTATCATGAATGAATAATAAAAACAAAAGTTTTTTTTTATACACATATATATGTGTGTGCAATTATAGATAACTAAAGCAAACTCTTAATAATTCGCTATAATTTCAAACAAATATAGCCAATAGATAAAATGATCTCACTGATTTATCAAATAATTGTTACTAATTGAAATCTGATAAGGACTCTTTTTGTTATTTAAGTTTATTATTGATACATATGTATATGTATATAATTTTTACGCAATCATTATTATTCGAGAAACTGTTATGATCCTTTTTTTGGCTATTTTTTATCATTTTATAACTAATTATCGATATAAGTTAGTAGTAAGTTATCATTGTAAATTTTGTATTTAACATTTGTAAATGTAAATTTTTTATTTAATGATTTTTCCATTTCTTGAATTAATTTTTATATACTTTAACATATTCATTTTTTGTTTTATAACTGATTATTATTTATATTCTTTTAAATTTTTACTAATTTTATTTTTAATAGAGTATAATGCATAATTAAATAAACATACTAGAGCATTTTTTATTTTCTTCTTTCATCGTTATAATATCATAATTCATAACGAATAACATATCATTGTACTTTTAATAATAACCCTGTAGGTTTGATGACCCAATCATCGATTGGCTTTGAAAAATTTTCAGCAATCTAATGTAATATTAAATTTATGCTGAATAATTTCATCGCAATTTTAGTGAATATTGGTTGTATTAGTGATTTAGTACAAGTGTGAATTTTTCTGCGTTATGAAATTAGTTATTCAATTTATCATCAATAAAATAAAAAAAAATATTTTTTGGCTCTATTATCGAGCCTTGAAAAAAGGCATGGATCTATTATCTAGCCCCCATCATCAAGCCCCTTCAAACCGAATATTTACATGGTTGGACCGTCTGTATATCAAGATATGCATGTATTATATGCAAATTAATGAGTTTTGTTCATAATAATAACTACTCACAACGATTTGTCGCAACAAAAAAAAATTTTTTTTAATATTAACAGACGAAAAAATTTAGGTTAGGTAATCGCTTCTAGTACTGAATGCAGAGCCTCGATAATAGGTGCGCTATAAGAACAGTGCACCTATTAACAACTTTATTGCTAATAAATACCAAAGAAAATCAATATTAAAAAAAAATTGTCCATCATATTATTGACATCTATTTTGATATCACTATTACATTTCCATCCTACACGGTTCTAATGCAGTCCATCTATAAACGACAGTAAAAGATGCATTTTCTTAAGGTTTTCTTTTAGGGATCGGACGTAAACTAATGCAAGCTGACTCGTATAGCTCGTATCACGTGTTAAATTCTCATGTAAACAGTGATTGCAAATTTAAGAATTTGATAGGCTACATTAATAAATAATGTTATAAGAAATAATAATTTGTGTACATACATTAGCCTATTATCCATATATTTGTACTTATAGTTGAGACCCTCGATAAAAGGGACAGGCTCAATAACAGAGACATCTACCCTAGTGCCTTATTGACCGACATAAATTTCGTATATATTCACACAAATAATCTTCTTCCTGCATATATTTTCATTATCTATTGATCCGATATTTCTGATTGATATTATTATTGTTTTTTTTTTCCCCTTTACATAGCAACATGTGTTCTTTTTTTTTTTTTTTTTTTTTTTTTATTTCTTTTTGTCTTTTAAAAATTTTTCAACCAACTTATGAGTTTTTTTTTTTGCTTTATTTTTCTCTCTCTGGTTAAGTTTATTTATTTATTTTTACATTTTACGGACGACGGGCTTGTCAATTATCATATAGTTTTTCGGTGTATTATGATTGACAAAAGTCTTCCTTTCTTTTGTAAAGTTATATTTGATTTTCTTGATTTCATTTTCCTTTGTTATTCTTTTTATGGCTCTTACGTTGTCCCATCCTCTACTTTTTCATGTACAAATTTAACTTATTTGTCTATATTGCATGATTTTTATTGATTGAGACCGTTAATTCTTTGATTAGGCATTAATAAAGCCATTTACTCTTTTTATTTGTATTATGTGCTAAATGTAAATTCCTTTTTTTTTCTATGCCTTATTCTAGGCTGACTATAACTGCCTCTATTTTTAATATATATCCTGGTGTATTTGCATTTTAACCCAACATGATATTGATAAATCTGAATCTATTTTTCCTTTTTTTCTTTCCTGTTTTATTCACAAATCCATGTGTACCCCTCCCGCCTCTAGTTTACATATATATTTAAGCCTGTCTTTGCATTTAAACTCAACTACATATTTTGAATCTGCCTTCTATATCTTCTGTTTCATAGGCAAGTTTACGCTATGTATGTGCAATATAATTTTATAATGTAGTCGATAATAAATATAGCTTGAATTTAACTTTCTTCTTTGGCTCCTTTGCTTAAGCCAAAAACTGCTTTGACTGCCTATCACACTTCACCTGTCGTTTTTTCTATGTCACGAAAATTTTCTTTTAAGAAGCACAATAATGGGTCCACGTCCTTTTTTAAAACTTCCAACGCTTCCAAATGAAATTCAAACAGATCTGTTTTTTTCCTTCGTGATTCAAAAATTAAGATTTATTTTTGTGTTCACTTTCAGTCTACTTTTTGTACTATATTTATCGAAGTCTTTCTGCATTTGGTTTGTGTCTTCAAAATGCTCGGCGCCTACAACAAAGTCATCTGATAATTTAAGACAGTAAATTTTGGGTTTGCCTACTGTTACACTTTTTGTATTATTTTACATTTACTTATCGTCTATATTCTCTAGAAATAAACTTAAAAGTACGGGTCTCCATGGGCACTCTTGCATTACCTCTTTCAGTGTTTTGAATGAATTTCTTAGCTTCTGGCCGTAGCTACCCGTTTTTGTACATTTTTAGGTTCTTTTCAACATTCTTTTTATTTTCATATCTATTACACTCATATTTAATTTTACCTAGAACATTTCTCTATTAATGTTATCAAATTCTGTTTTGAAGTCTAAAACAAGGCATATAATTTATCGCCTCCCTCTTCTATTTTATTTTCAATTAATTTATTGAGTACAAAAATATGGCACCTTGCTCATTTTTTTGTTCTGATGACAGCCTGGCTTTATTATTTTACACTTCTCTACCTATCCTTCTAAATTTGATCGATTACTAATGCTAAAATCTTTAATGCTAAATTTAAAAAAGCCACTTCCCTGTTGATTTAACGTCTTTCTACTACTGTCTTGTGAATTTGAAACAGTTTTCTCTAATTCTGTTTTCTTCTGCGTCATTTCTGTTTTTTATTTTTACAAAGACATTCTTCTATTTAATAATGGATATATCCTCGTAAAATCCTTCCAGAATTTTCTATCGATTCCAATACTCCTTCTTTCGTTTTCCGTATGATATGTATCATCGTCGTCTCTTAAGAAATTTCTGAAATTATTTTTTTATGTCTCTTTCCTTATAATCATCTCTTTTTTTTCTGTTTAAATTTTTTAATAGCTCTCCAAGACTCATTTAAATCATGCTTTCTGCTACATTACTTTTTTTTTGTCTCGTTTTATTTTTTTATCTCTTATTCAATTCATGCATTTTGCGCTAGTATTTATCTTCATCTTTACTTTCTTTTATTTCTTTAATATGCTTTGATTAAATCCATATCCATATTTTCTGTTTTATTTTTGTTGAATTCTGTTCATCGATTTGCAATGATTTACCATCAAATATTTATATTCGCCTCCTTGAGCGCTCCGCTAGCCAATTTTCCAATTAGTTATGTTTAAAAATCAAATTATATTATTTATCAACATATGTATTCATAAAATTTCTTATAATTATTGGGAATGTTTCTCTTATTTATTAAAGAAGCTTATTATTGCTTTATTTCGGGGCTAGGACTTCAGAGACATAAGCAGACGTGATGTATTGTGATTTTAGATAACAAAAAAAAAACATTTAACTTGGCATACATGACCCAGTGCAATAATATACAACAAATACAGTGCCTTTCTTTTTGGATACACTTACTTAATCTTTTGAAAAAAAAAATACCATTCACTTTAAATACTCATAGAAGAACTATAAAAGCTCTAACTAACATACTACATAATCGTAACTTTGAATAAATATCATCACATCTACTCGTATATAACACTAATATAAGATTATCCATATACTTACATTAGTACAATGATTTCGTCGATTAAATGCTTTGATTTACGTTACATTATTATCGCGTTTTAAACAATTGTTACTATTCTTTTTGAAAATCTTTGATACTATCTAGTGATTTTCTGATATTTTCTTCAGCTAAAGAAATTCTCTACTGTTTAGAATATGCGTTAATTACAATTTTTTGTTATTATGAACAAAAACTTTCTACTTGATGCATGGTAAAGATTTAAAAATTAAATTTAAAAAGTTTATTACAGACTTAACATTTGTTGTATTAAAGTAATTCATTATTTTTTTACAACTATACTTTCTTAATTTTTGTTAATACTTATAGTTAATGTAATTTAAATTCATAAAATATTGAATTTAAGATATAAACACAAGAACTTTAAACTTCAGAAATATCGCATTTTTAAAATGGTATGAGTATTAAGACAACAAGTTTTTTTTTAATAACCAAGGAATGTTTAAATAAATTAAAATAGCATGATTATAGTTTGTTCAAAAATGAAGTATCTTTAATTAATATCCAAAATCTTGATATAAAAATTATGAATATAATGCATCAGAGGCACCTTTTCGTCTTTCTACTAAAAGTAAATACCTTTATTTACGAATGACTTATAGTAGCGTTTATGCTGTGCAATGAAAAAACAGGTACACGTAATGAGTAGAGTATCATGTTTTCTTTTAAGAAATTATTTTTCAGCTCATTTTATAACCTCCGATCATGATTGATAACTTTTCAATAAAAAATTCCAACAAACAATTTTTAACATAACCATTGTTTTTCGTGCATATGCCCTTTATAGTTTACTCTGCCTTACTTTAATATTACTCATGATAGTTATTCTGTTAGTAAAGATTACTATCTTAGATGAACCAGATTATTTTGAAACAAACTGATTATCAACCAATCAGCAACAATATGTGCTGAGTCAGATTACTTATTATAACTAAGAACATCGTACGACTAAGAACATAGTAAGTTATGTTCTTCTTATCAGCTGTCTATACTTATTGTCATGGCTTATATGTAATTATATATAAAAAAAGGTGTGCTAGTATATGGATATTTATTAATCAGCTTGCCCTGCTTTTTTTCGTATTAAATATTGAAGAAATATATATGGCAATTTATTAACATTACAAACATAAATATTAAATAATGAACACGTAAAAATTGATTTATTATTGCGAAAAACATGACAGCTTTGTCATTGGCTCTTACAATAGCTGCTTTAAAAGACACCTTATATTTTTTACATCATGTGATGTACCGTGTAAAATTTCGACCCAACCAACAATGTTAGAACGTTTTTTGAGCTGCCCTTATTTCCTTAAATAGCATTTGGTAGATTTTGCGGTCAGTGTCAATTTCTACCGTTTGCTTGTTTTGAGCAGTATAAACTATAGTTGGTTGCTAGGTTAGCTGTTGTCACTTCTCAAAAAGGAAGTACAATCATTATTTTTTTATATATATATATATTAGGTGTATAAACACGGACAATAATAAGTATAACCTGTATTTATTATTTCGTCAATTTTATTTCCCCTGCCTTTATATACATATTACTATTTAAAATTATGGTAAGGCTTACTTAAGTGCAGAGTACTTGAAAAGACATCTTAAATGATGCAATAAAAATTAAAAACGTTAATTCATTACAACATTATAATTACGTGTTATTGTTATTGCATTCTATACTTGACATTCAATAACTTAATCTAAGACATATAATAATTTATAAAAAAGAAAATGAAAAAAAAATTTGTAAAAAATGTGGTAATGGTTTTGAACGATCAGACGGTTTAAGACAGCATATTAAATGCCACAATGTGGAAAAAAAAGAAATAATTCTTTTTCGAAGCATTAAATGGCTTTAATTGTTTATTATTTTTAAACTTCCATGAAGAATGGGAGCAACTAACGATACTGCTAAGTTTTTTAATATTATAGAATCAATATCTTGGTAATAAGAGCTAGTTTTTTTCTACCCTCATGTTATTTTATTGTACATTTGTTAACATATTGCTAATCTTAAAACATGTAGAAGGGAGAAATCGAAATGAAATCAAATTATAATTTCATGTGCATGGAATTAGAATTAAGTTTTGTGTGTGTGTATTGTGGATTAGATAATGAGGTGATGAAGAGATGCTGAGGTGCTGGTGAGGAGAAGGTGAAGGGGAGCTGTCGGGAGCCGGGGGGTAGCTGAGGGGGAGCGGGGGGAGCTAGCCCCAAAAAAATAGGGTTAAGAATCACGTTAAA
>JAPYYV010005739.1:0-15051 GCA_030522625.1 Copidosoma aretas | reverse complement strand
CCAACCCTCTCCCAAGTGTCGAGTGCCACAAAAGAAAGGACGTATGATACTATAATATAAAAAAAAAAGTATATATGTGGCGGAATCTCTAGCTGAACGGTGAGACTGGAGCGGTCACCCATCCACTTATGTTGCTTAACTTCCAACAATTTGAAAGAATAAGACGCAATAAAAATCGAATAATTTATCCATAAAACCTTGTTTGAATTAACCAATAGTGAAAAAAAGGGTATGGCTCTCTCTCTCTCTCTCTCTTTTCCCATGCTTGTATGCACGGTAAAATAATGTAAAACGTTGATTCCAAAGTTTCGAAAAAATTATTTAATTGAAAAAATAATTCATTATTAATGCATATAAAAATCAAATATTTTAAAACAAATTAATTAATAAACAGTGAACAAAAATTTTAATTGAACATAAGTTATGAACCACAATATAAGAAGCAGTGAGAATAATAGCATGAAAGGGGTAGGTCGTGGCTAGATAACTACGGTGCTAGGCTCACGTGCACAAGGTCGTGAGTTCAAAGCTCGTGGCAAATATTTTTTTTTTTCTTTTTTTTTTTAAGGAATTGAAGAATGAAAAAAATTTACTTTGGTTGTATCCCAGAAAACACAAAATTTCTTAAAGAAATCTTAAGAAATGTCTTGCCAAAGACATCTTTCAGAAATATCTGAAAGACATCTACAAGACTTCTTTTGGCATTGTTACATGTAATCTTCGGCAAAGAAGTCTTTAAGATATCTTGTTTACGAACTCTTATTCGAAGTTCTTAAAAGTCATCCATTTAAGATTATTAAATATATCTTGCTTCAGAACTTCTGAAGGAAATCTTTAAAGATGACTATAAGAAATTTTTGAGATCATTCTATTTTGAAAGCGCTTGTGGTTCTTCTTTGACTCGTCCCCGTATTATATATAGATACGTCACAGCTAGTCATCAACAGTTTTGATGTTATATGTGTATTAATTTATATTATATTGTTTAAGAATCAATTAGTGCAAGTCGGAGCCAGAGATCAGTGGAGTTCTTTACACACGCTATTCGGTAAAATTATTGTACTTGTAAATTGGTTGGGTTACAATGATTTTGCAGGTATAGAGTTTATAAGTGACGGATTGTAGATAAAGCTGTTCCTTTTATGTTATTAAAAATTGAAGTATTATTTTTGTGTAAATACTGATGATCGATTTTTATACATTATGAAAATGCATTCCAGTCATTTTAAAAATAAATCATGATCCATTCAGACTCTCTAGTCATATAAAGTAAATATTAGCTACATAAAAAGTAACAAGAGACTGGCCACTTTACTTTTTAAAATGAATAGAAAATCTTTTTCTGGTTCATCTCAAAAACAGCAAAAGAGAAGAGTGGGTGCAGCTATACATAATACCTTAAAGCAGCTTATTTATCAAAGCAATCATGCAAAGAGTGATGCCATTAACATTACTGTAAATAATTTTAGTTTGCACTGTGTGCAAGGTGAAAGTGACCCTTCTATAGAGCAAGAACTTGATGGACTAGACTTCTCACCAGATAATATTGGAAATAAAATTTTAGACAATGCTACTTTGCAGATTCAAGACAATAGTTCACTTGATTTCTCTATTAGCATGTCAGATATTAAAAGTGATGATTCTATCTCTAATAGTTTAGATAGTCAAAATAATTTTATTTATCATAGTTTAGATTGTGATAATGATTCTATTCACGATAGTTTAAATGGATCTGATGATATGAATTTCAATTATGATGATGCCCAAGGTGATGAAAATATCCAAGAGGAAAACCTTAACAATTTTCTACAAAGGTGGGTTGTTAATCATCATATTAGGCAGGCAGCATTGACAGATTTTTTAAAAGGTCTAGTAAAGTTTAATCATCCTTAGTTGCCACGAAATGCTAGAATTTTGTTAAAAACTTCCCGTAAACTTGACATTATACCAATTTGTTCAGGCTCTTATGTTCATTATGGCTTGGAAAAAGCTCTTATTAATCAATTGCAGTCTTTGGGTCAAATTGCAATCCCTCCCATAATTTTTCTTAGCTTTAACATTGATGGTTTACCTTTATCAAGAAGTGTTTCTAGCCAGGTATACTCAATTCCAATGAAAATAATTAATATTGAGTTTGGTCCATGTGAACCGTTCGTAGTAGGAATATTTCATGGGATTAGAAAGCCAGAAAACGTTCATTTTTTATTGCAAAATACGATATCTGACTATACAAAATTACGTCATTTAGGATTTAATTACAAATACAACAATTTCAAGGTAGAAAGAAAATATTTCACTGCTGCAGATACTGTTACAAGAAACTACATTCTAACTTTTCCTCCTCATAACAGAGGTGTGGTAAATGTGTTTAGATAGGTGAGACTATCTTGCACCAAAGAGTTTTTCTTGAAAATAAATCCTCTTTAAGGACTGAAGAAAATTTCATGGTTGACGTGCCTAATAAACACAAAGTTCTCCGATCTCCTTTAGAAGGCATTGTACGTTTAACAGAACAAGTCCCACTTGATCCTATGCATCTCTTAGATGAGGGTGTCATAAAAAAACATAATAAACTACTTTTAAACTTGTGTTGTAGAAACGATGATGACCAATTAACAAGAATAGATTCTCACTACATTTCGTTTAGAGAAAGGATACCAAAAGAATTTGTGAGAAAGACAAGATCACTAAAAGAAGTACATAGATTTAAAGCTACTGAGCTACGTTTAGCTGGTTTGTATACAGCTTTTGTCTTGTTTCAAGATTATGTTCCAAGTCAATGTATCTATAATTTCAATTTATTAAATTGTGCTTTGAGGATTTTATATGATTCCTTTACATGTATAACAAATAATGATTGCGCTAAGGAACTCTTAAAGACCTATGTAGATTTAATGAAATCTAATTTTGGAACTCATGGCATAATTTTTAATGTTCATAATCTACTTCACCTGTGTGCTGATGTTATGCGGTTTGGTGCACTAGATAACTTTAGTGTTATATCGGTTGAACATTATTTACAGCACATTAAAAAGCAAATTCGTGAGGGCCTTTACGTATTAACTCAAATTATGAATAGAATAAATGAAAAATCAAAAGTTAGAATGATTAAAAAAAAAAAACAGAAATAATTAGATCATCCAAAACTTTTTTTAATGCAGAACTTCCTAAAGGCTACGATGGAAGCCACAAGTCTATTATATTCAATAGTTTTGAGCTACCAATTTCAAAACCTAATAATTGTTGCTACTTAGTCGATGGAACCATTCTTACCATAACGATCATTTGTTTTCGCGATAATGAACCAGTCATCTTAGGCCATAAATTTATTAATTGTGAAAGTTTAGATAATTATCCTATTGATTCTCGTTTGTTAGGTATTCATAAAACGCAAACCATTAGTCACGATCTACAACAATGGTCTGTAAGTCTCATTCATAAAAAAGGTTTTCAAATCTTATCAAATAATTTTTTTCTCATCTTTTCTCTACTGCATACCCACGTTAAAGAAATACCATACACATATGTACATTTATCTCTATTTTTCTTCTAACATTAAATTTATTTATCTATTTTTAATTAATATAACGTAATTTTTAAAAACAATATTTTCTCAAATTATGCTAGCACGCTGCTTATTTATACACAATTCTAAAAAATACAAAAATTCCATAACTGCGGAAATATCTACGCTTACATAGATGAATGGTATTTATTAGTGCATTTAATTTGTAGAAATGTCCCCACTAAAAGAAAAGCACCCAAACATTTTTTTTCAAGATCTATCTTTGAGCAGCTTTGAGACGCTCCAAGCAAATGGAAATCATCAAATGGCTGCATAAAACAAGATTATTTCAATCGGACCATCAATGATTACTTCAATGCATGAGACGAACATTTAATTATAATATTATGCTTTGGTGCAATCAAGCCATAAATTAAAATTCTCATCTGGTAAAAATACGTTTTCTTGAGTAGAAAATGGGATCGTCTGAAACTCTCAGTCCTCTCAGATCTGCTACAGGTACTGCTCAAAGAAAAATCTCGATGATATTAACAGATTTAAGCATTTTCATAAAAGAATATATCAGAGAGGTTAAGAGTTGATTAGTCTTTGCCTTGTCAATTTACAGTAAAAAATTACGGAGCACAAGCATCACAAGAACATACAATACACTATAACAAATATTAGTAGGCCAGTGCCTATTAATAAGTTTAATAAAAAGGATCCTATAATGTTTAGAAGAGAGAATGAACAAAATCAAGTAAATTCTGAAATTCAACTAGAAAAATTGTTTAATACAACAGTACCCTTGACAAAGAAGCCATTTCAAGAATTAATTGTTGCTAAACCCAAAAATAATACTTCAAACTCTAAAAGAGCGTTCTCTGCAGTCTCTACAGGTAAACTTGCTATTTTCATTTTATCATGTATGATTTGTTTTTTTATTTCATACGTATGAAAAAATCTATCATTTAATACTTTTATAGATTCAACAAAAAAAAAAAAAAAAAAAAAAAAAAAATGAAAATACTAATACAAGTTTAATAAGTTACCAACCACACAAATGGTTAAAAAAAATCTAGCAAAGTTAACAAAAGGGGCTTCACTTCAAAAAGTTCACCTAGGTAGTTCAGTTTTGCAAAAAACCTTTAGTTTTACTGGATCGTCTTGCAAACCTGCAGAATTACAAGCTAGTATCCTATTAAGTGATATTTTCGATTATATTTCATAGAAATTCAAATGTTAAATTTTATTTTACACACAGGATTTATCCCACTGCAACGTATGGATGAATCTATCGTGATTGAAGAACTTGATGCAAATCAAAGTCAATATGAAACCGAACCAGGTATCAATTTTTTTTCGTTTGCTCTTTAGGTATTAACTCAATGATTATAGTGTATTATTTTATCTTTATAAAATAATGAAAGTTACCTTTCTGACATTACAGTCATGAGTAAAGAGGAGAACTCATGTCAAGAGAATATCAATGCACAGTCTGCTGATGATATGTGTAACTTTCTTTCAATCACTCAATAAATAGCAGATGCTTTTATTGACGTACTTACATAGAAAATTTTAATTTTTTTAAGTGAATGGGAGTGATTCTGATAAGGAATATGATGATCAAAAATCAGAAAAGTCCAAACAGGAGGATGAGTTTTTAGGATGCACTATCTCTGAATCATATCATGACAACTAAAAGCTCTCACGAAGAAAATCATTTAGCACACTTGAGTGATCCAAATTAAGTTAATAGTCAGACAGAAATAAGACTCGAGGCACCGGTTCGTAACTTAATTGAAATGGAAGGCCAGCTTCATGATCCTAACAAGTGTTGTGGTGAGTTCCACATTTCATTCAATAAAAACGCTTTCAAAAATTGAAATGATTCAGTGTGAATTATTTTGTGATATATTTCTTAAGTATAAACACTTTTGGGATTAACACTATTTTCGTTTTAAAGATGGTTGCCGGAATTTACTTTTGACATTGACTCGAAAAGCTGATGAAATCTTAGAAAATCAAAGACAAAGTGCGTCCAGAACTCCTCGAAGAGTTGTGCCACCTCAATATAGTCTATTGACAATCTTCCCCATTGATAGCAAACAGCTGTTAACAGATTTTTACGGAAGTCTTACTAAACCAGAGAATGCTGTCCTCAGATTACAGTTCGTTGGTAAATTTATTATATTGAAATACATTTTTATTGAACAACTAAGTAATGTAGATAACTATTTTTTTTAATTATTAAGGAGCAAAAAATTGAAAGCTTAGGAGGTGCTGATATGCATAAGGCAGTTTTAAAAGTGCTTAACTATAATATGACGGGTTGTTTAGCTCATAAGTTAACTTGGAAAGTAGAAAAAGACAACAAGCTCAAAGTTAAAGATTCAATTTTCCAAAAAATTTAAATGGTAAATATCCGAGTCTGTTATTATTGATGAATATTCAAACACGTTTATTGTGATTTTCTTTTGTTGCTTTAGATACAATGACTAATAAATATGTAACCACCAAAGATGATGTAAATAAACGTATATAAATATGGATACAGAAGTCAAGCGATAGAATAAGATACAGAAATGAGCGTCTAAATACAAGAAGTAAGACTTAAGTAACTGTTTTAAATAACATCTAATCAGTTTTGCTTTCTAATTATTCTTTAATTATTTGCTTCTATATTTGAAATATTTGTGCTGTGTTTTTATTATGATTCTATGTAAAAATAAAATGTTTATTATCAATGAAAAAATTTAATTTACATTCCAGCTATGAATAAGTAATAAGAGACTTAAATGATTCCTTACGTTGCCGTAGTTTGACTGAAGTTGTTTTATCTACACATTAAGATATTATCAATGTAATCTTGAAGTACAAAATTGATTGTGATATCATGTAAAATGAAAACGTGCATGTTAAAAGTTTAATGAATCTTAATCAGAAAATGTAAAATGTGTTGATTGTGAAATAATTATAGTATGTTTTTCTTCCATAACATGGGTTTTTTTTTAATTAGGCCTCATAAAAATGAACAAAAGGTGCAGTTATAATTTATTTTCCGGAAGTTTCTTAAAAAGTATCGAAAAAGACATTTTAAAGATATCCTTAAGAAATCATTTTAAACTAATACTATAATTTGAAGAATTCTTCAAGATTAATATAAAAAGTCTTATAAGAATCGTATGAGACGACTTTAGGTGGACATAAGAAATCTAAAAGATGTCTGTGAGCTTTCTTTCAGGATTTCCTTGAGAAATCGTATATCTTTAAGACGACATCTTGTAGCATTCTTGAAGATTTCTTTGTGTTTGCTGGGATAGTTTGGAGGAAGAGGAGTAGGAATTCAAATTCACTTCCGGTTTTCGGTGGCACATTGAAATTTGAAGTTAACTTCCGTCACACATTTTGAAGAGAAAGAGAATGCGGAAATCGTTGATTTACCTCCTGCGTAACGTGCCTATAGAAGTATAACTTCAAAAAAAATCATATCAATGGCGTGGACAGGAATTGCATCAATATTACTACTAAAAGGTATGACAATTCATAGGACTTTTAAATTACCATTAGCATTAGATAACATTGAAAGTTTTTTCATAAAGTATGAAATCGATAAAAAAAACTAAGAAAAGTAGATTTCATTATTTGGGATAAAGCTTTGATGATTCCAAAAAAAGCATTAGTAATAGTTGACAGAACTCTACAAGATTTGTGTGACAATGATAAGCCTTTTGAAAATAAATTAACAGTGTTCGGTGGCCATTTCCGTCAAATTCTGCCTATAGTTAAAAATAGTAACCGAAGTACAATATTTTCTGAAACGATCAAATCATCATATTTATGGCCTTTTTTCAATATTTATAAATTATAAATAAAAATTCGATCAATAGACCAAAGATTCTCAAAATTATTATTGAAAATTGGAGATAGACACATCAAAAGTTTCAATATTCCCGAAAATTGGATTATTACTCATGTATGTTCGAAAATATTTGGAAAGATATCAAGCTCAACGTTAAATAATGCCATATTAATAACTCATAATAAAGTTTTAAATGATATGGAAGGAAATATTGTAACATACCACAGTGTGGATAAAGCTACTTACAAAGGTGTTGACATATCAGACTATCACATTTATATTGATTTTCCAACAGAAGTTTTGAATAATATCCGAGGAGGTCTTCCACCACATGAACTAAATTTAAAAATCGGAGCAGTAGTAGTATTATTAAGAAATTGAAGCATTAATGATGGACTTGTAATGGTACAAGATTAAAAATATCGAAATTATATAAATTCAATATTAAAGCAGAAATTATGACAGGGGAAAACATTGGAAATGGATTTTTTTACCATGTATAACATGATGTTCTGGAAATGACTCTTCTTTACCTTTTATTTTATACAGAAAAAATTTTCCTATTGTATTAGCTTTTCCAATGACAATAAGTAAATCTCAAGGCCAAAGTTTTGATAAAATCAGTCTTTATTTTAATAAACCTCTTTTTGCTCATGGTCAGTTATATTTAGCATTGTCTAGATGCAAGAATCCTAATAATATTTTTATACAATTAAATTCAAGCGACAGTAACATTGTTGAAAACATAGTTTGGGAGGAAGTTTCTGAAGATAACAATTAGGAATGGTAAAAAATTACAGTATAAGGGGGCGGAAAAAACTAAAGTCCTTACAACTATGTATATATATAGTAATATACATGTACTCGTAGGGCTCCGCCCCCCTGCATGCTCCGCTCGCCAACCCCCTAGTTTCTGAAGAAGATAAATTCCAAGGTTCTTGAAAAATTGTCAAACGTCTCTCACTGCTTAATACAAATTAAATAAGATTGACTGTTCAGCCATATCATTTACTTATTTGATTATTCTTGAAAACTATTTTTCAATATTAAACTGAAAACTCGTAAAATCGAAAAAACAATTTATGAAATACAGCTATTTGGCGATTTAATATTTTTTCTTATAACCATCGTAAACTGTTTTTTAAAACATTAATATTTATTGAAATGGAAAGCCTGACATCATTTGAGGATTTAAGAACATTTAATAGAACCACTTATGAAACTTTTAAAGATACTGCTATCGCCATAGGTTTGATTGAAAACGATTCTGGAGTTGATAATATTTTTTATGAAGCGATTAGCGTTATATTGCCATTCCATACAAGACAATTTTTGGCATGGTTTTTACTTTTCGAGAAAATTGTAGTTAATGATATTTGAATCGAATATTAAAAGTATTTTACAGAATATTTTATTATGGCAAAGATAATTGTGCCCTATTACATAAAAATCAAATTATTGATTCGGAGGACATATCTTGTAAATTATTTTATTTGCTATTACCAAAAAAAATTGTTTCGTCACCAATCAACAACTATAAAGTTATTCTTTTGTATAAAAGTATGTCTGAAATGTTGTATGTACAACCAAGCAAAGATCAAAAAAAGATTATACTTCATTGCCTTGTTCAAGGATATTAATGTAGTACCCAATCGTACCACTAGTTGACGCCACAGTTCATAGATCTGGAGGGACAGTTAAAATAAAAAAGAAAGAGAGAGACAGCCTCTGTCTATGTCCTCTCTTGTCCCTCCGGGTATAACTACTTACTATGGATTTCATTCTTTTCTTGGCGCTTGCTGGCGCTGCAGCTCAGATTGATCAACGTAATAACGCATAATATGGATCCCCGAGAATTGTTAGCCGAGGAACACACGCGCTTGCAGGCTGATTTACGAAAAGTTGCAGAGAGACTGCTGTTACTCAGCGATTCCCCAGGCGACGATGAAGAAGACGGTTCCCTCACGTTTGAAGGTAAGAATGCCTCCTCCTAAATTTTCTTGTTACAGATTCTCGCTTCTCGCATCATACATTCAGCAAACTCTACAGTACCGGAATGCATCGCACACTTTGGTGTTGGCCGTCCTTATACGATTACGTGGACTCGCCACATATTTTGGTGTTGGCCATTTCTACATTATTTGAGCCCTGTCCAGAAATAGAAGGTGTTTATGCCAAAATAGACGCATAACCTCCTCGTGCAACAGGTGCACTTCACACTACTTCGAATGCGCCACATGTACTGGTGTTGGCTATTATAACGTTGGTTAAGAGCCGTGTCCAGGAACGGAGAGCAGATATAGGAGTCTCTTAACCTATATTCTCCGTGCCCGGTGACCTTGAGCTCAGAGCCTGACTGCTCGTCAATAAACTTTGGCTGACAACAAGTTCTTGGCCACAAGGTTTTTTCTTTTCGGACTCATTCCAACGCTTCATCTTTTACAGATGTTTTGCAAGCGAATAATATCTCTCGGAACAAACTGCCTGCCATCACCGACAATGAGGAGACGAACGACAATAGACAAAAGGAGTTGCCCAACCCTCTCGTAGGTAAGACGGCTTTCTTTCTTGGTGTCGACCTCTCGAACACCGCTGCGGGAGGTTTGGAGCTAGATTCATACTTGGTTTCAAGGATCAACGAATGGACTAGATCTGGTCTTCCCAAGAGCGAAAAAGAACCAATATTGGAAGCAATACCTCTCGTTGGAGCTGTAAACCTTGAGCCACCTCATTTAAACGAGGAGAGAGCCTCAACTCTCCAACAAAGGCCACTCGCAAAAGACACAGCTTTTCAACATAAACAAACCCTGGCTGAAAAGATCTTGGCGGCCAGCGCGGCCGCTTTCTCTCAGGTGTATGAGGACATGGGCGAGTCGGAAGATAAGGACATTCTCCTAACCAATTTGTCCTATGCAATAAGATTATCCGCAGAGCTTTTCTACCAAATTGGTCGGTCAAGAAAAATGCGTATTGTTGGCCGCTACGACGAAAAAATCCAAATGGTCTTGAAGGCTGCAAAATCGACTAACTGGCTTTGTGGTGATGATCTAAAGTCACTAATAGACAATGCCAAGTATTTAGAACGGGTAAACAAGGACCTTCAACCCAAGCAAAGAATTCTGCCGGGCCAAAACGACCAGGTTCGTTTAAACTTGAAAAGCTCTCCCTCCAAAAGGGAGGGGAGGAGAGGGAGCCTCAGATTCCAACCCTACAGGCCAGCTTCTCGCCAATTCAATGCCCCTCCGACGTACAGGACGTTTCCTGCAAAGAAAACTTACACGCAGTCACAACTCCAGAGGACAAAGAAATAGAACAGGTAATGCCAGCTGCCAGACTAAAATTCTTTAAAGATACCTGGAGTAGCTCAACTCGGAATCCCTTTGTTCTGGAAGCTATTGCTGGCTATGTAATAGACTGTACACACCAACCCTTTCAGAAATCTTTCCCCCCCTCTCCATCTCTTGGCCAGAAGGAATGCTTGGAGTTAGATAAGGCAGTAGGTAATTTACTAGCAATTGGTGCCATCGAAGCCTGTGAGGCAAACTCTGACCAGTTTCTCTCCTCTTACTTTCTCGTTCCTGAACCAGATGGGTCTTTTAGGTTCGTCTTAATCTTGAAGAATCTCAATTCCTATGTTAATCTGGTACACTTCAAGATTGAAGATGCGTGAACCGCACTTAACCTACTCATACCAAATGATTAGATGTGTAGGTCAAGGACGCATACTTTCAGGTCCCTATTAACGAAGGTCAAAAGAGTTTCTTACGCTTCTGTTATAAAGATACTATCTTTTAGTTCAAGGTACTTTCCTTCGGGCTTTCCTCTGCTCCCTGGGTCTTCACTAAAATAATTAAATCCGTCTTAATTAGTCTCAGGAAACAGGGAATCAGAGTCTTAGCCTACTTAGATGACTTCCTGATTTTCGGCAGATCATCTAGGGAGTGTCGGGATGATTATTTGGAACTAGATTCTCTTCTGCAGTCGCTAGGTTTTCTCATCAGTTGGCAGAAAAGCAAACTAACCCCAAAATAGGAGATACAATTTTTAGGGCTAATTCTCAATCGCTTACTATGAGAATCTCTCTTCCCCCGGAGAAGAGAGCTAAGATAAAGATCTTAGCTTCGGTTTTTCTGAGACAATCCAAGACCAACCTCTACAACCTATTCAAATTCATTGGCACCTTAGTAGCAGCTTTCCCAGCTGCAGCCTATGGCTGGCTATTTTATAATGAGCTAGAGTCCTTAAACAGGAGGTTATAGCTAGACAGGATTTCAGAAGAAAATATCCTATTCGGTTTTCAGAGGGTGCTCTTGAAGAATTACGGTGGTGGCACTCACAAATTTCTTCAACCTCTAATAAAATAAGAGACTCCTCTTTCGACCTCGTTATTTTTCTGATGCCCCTTCGACAGGTTGGGGGGCCACGTGTGGTAGCGCAAGTACCCATGGTCTATGGTCATATGCAGAAAGTAGACTACACATTAACTTGTTAGAGTTGAGAGATGCCTTTCTAGCCTTGAGGTGCTTCGCTGACTCTTTGTTTAACAAACAAATCCTTCTCAGGATCGACAACATCACGGCTTTATCCTACATCAACAAGATGGGTGGCACTCGTTATTATACCCTTCACTTAATAGCTAAAGAGATATGGTTTCGGTGTATGTATAGATAAAACTGGATTTTTGCCGAATAAGTGGCCTCTAAAGATAATCCGGCAGACTACGGATCCAGAATATCAAACATAGATACAGAGTGGGAACTGAACGACTCAGTCTTCAGAGAGTTGGGTTCCAAGTTCGGTAGACCTTCCATAGACCTTTTCGCCACTAGGATCAACACTAAGTGCTCTTGATTTCGTTCTTTGGAAAGAGACCCAGATGCGTTAGCAATTAACGCCTTTACCATCCACTGATCTTCCAAATTCTGGTATGCCTTCCCCCCCTTCTCCTTGATCACGAGGATCCTCAAGAAGATCAGAGAAGAGGGCTGTAGAGGTATCCTGGTAGTTCTCTGGTGGCCTTCTAAACCCTGGTTTCCGGAGTTTAAGTGTCCCTTGGTATCCAAGTTAACCCTGTTGGGGCCAACTAACTCCCTTTTATGATCACCTTGCAGGAACCTTCAACATCCTCTGGCATCGGAACTTATTCTGGGGGCAGGCGTTGTATCTGGCAGGCCTTCGAAAGGCAGGGCTTAGATGCTGACTCTATCGAGATACTAATTTCATCCTTAGCCGAGAATACTTTAAGACAGTATAAATCGCCACTTAAATACTGGTGGGAATTTTTTGGGGACAATTTGATCGATCCCCTTGCGGCCGACGTCCACTCGGTCTTGGCATGCTTATCCAAGAAATTTAAAGAAGGTGCCGCATATGGGTTACTAGTAACCTTTCGAGCAGTTTTTGCTCTGATAAACATTGAGAAGACTTCGTCCTTTATTCTCCTTACAAGATACTTTAAGGGCGTTTATAGATACAGACCAGCGACTCCTAAATATGCGGCAACTTGGGATCCGGCCTTAGTCCTCTCAAAACTGGAAGCCTGGCACCCAGCAGATACCTTGGACCTTCGAAGGCTTACCCTGAAGCTCACTGTGCTATTTGCATTGGGAACGGCATTATGGGTCCAGTCTCTGGCTCTTATTAAGCTCAGTGGCATCACCTCCCATCAAAACAAGGTGGAAATCAGGATAGCAGATTTCACCAAAACTTCCAGGCCAGGAGCCAAACAACCATACGCCAGCTTTACACCTTTTTAGATTGAGTCCCTTTGCATAGCCTCAATCTTACGCTCTTATATCGAGAAAACAGATTCCATCAGAGGTACGACGGATCAGTTGCTGATATCCTATCAAACACCACACCGGGCAGTATCGACTAACACCATAAGCTGCTGGCTTAATACGGTAATGGAGTTCGCAGGAGTCGATAAGCTCTTTACCGCACACTTAACTCGCCACGCCTCCACCTCTAGAGCTCTCTCCAAGGGCCTCAGCATCGACATTATCAAGAGCGCAGCAGGCTGGTCTGAAGGTTCCAATACCTTTTTCAGGCTCTACAACAGACCACTTGCTCAAGATATTGGAGTCCTCGCCTCATCAGTTTTGGATACTGCATAGACCAGAACTTTGGTCCCCATAGGTTTATATTGTTCCTTTCATTCCAATTATATATGTATATGATCTCATAAGTTTTTAAGCAAATGTTGAGATTAGGTATTCATGATAGTCGAGTCAAGTAGATAAAACTATCTCATCAAGGTTCTACTGAAACTTCAATTTTTGTATCTGAGTGTGTTCAAAATACATGTATTGTTCGTAGTGTTTTCTTCTTCTAATATAGATGCTCTAAACATCTACATGTTTATCCTAGAACAAGGCAATGAAGTATAATTGTAGATTAAACGAACTTCTAGTGAAGTTCAATCTAAATTATACGAGTAACTTGTTCGAGGATATTATATTCCTTTCCTGGATAATAAAAACCCCATTCCTGCATCCGATTTTTATTCCCCACCGTTACTTATTTTTAGTAACTTAATGAAATCCGTGGTAAGTAGTTATACCCGGAGGGACGAGAGAGGACACAGACAGAGGCTGTCTCTCTCTCTTTTTTATTTTAACTGTCTCTCCAGATCTCTGAACTGTGGCGTCAACTAGTGGTAAGATTGGGTACTACATGTACATCCTCGAACAAGTTACTCGTGTAATTTAGATTAAACTTCACTAGCAGTTCGTTTAATCTACAATTTTTTAAGTTATACTTATACAAATTATTAAGTTTTTTTCTAATTATCAAATTTTTGAATCGGACGACAAATCTTGTAAATTATTTTATCTGCTATTACCAATAAAAATTGTTTTGTCTCTAAATAACAATCATAAAATTATTTTTTTTGTAAAAGTATGTCTGAAATAGTACACGTACATTCAAGCAACGATTAAAAAAAGATTTTTTAAGTTATATTCATACAAAATTATTTACTTTTGAAGCTATGCTTCTTATGGCACGCCTTGGCTTAGGCGCTGGGGGCTAACATAGGAAAACCGAAAAGCTAGCCGAAATTTAATACTCGACCTCTCAAAACGAGAGAACCTATGTTGGAGGTGTCTTGTATTAAATTCCGGCCAGCGTGATTCTGACAGGAATTTAATACAGGACCTCCTGACACAAGAAAACCCACGTTGGAGAGATCAGGTACTAAATTCCGGCCAGTGTGATCTCGGCAGGAATTTAATACAGAACCCCCTGACATATGAAAACCCATGTTGGAGGGGTCAGGTAATAAATTCCATCCCGCGTAACGCACTGCTATATTTCGATCTTATATGGTAGAAGTTTTTAGTATGCTTGCGGGAAAGCTACTGGCAGGCTCGGCCATCTAGCGAGTTTGCTGGCTGTGGCTCCATAGTATAGATATGTTTCTATGCCCGTATGAAGACTACACTGAAAAAAATTTGGTCTGCTGGAGGTACCGCAGATTGATGAGACGCATTTACGCTTACGCGTGGCTCCTTAGTGGCGCCACAGTAGTGCATGGTATAAACCACGCAGTTGAGGGATTCAAGTAGACCCACCGTGGTCCCGTATCTCGACCACGAGTGGCTGACAATCTCTCCTTCAAAATGTGTAACCGATCACTCGTGGGAGAGATTTCGGACCACGGTGGTTCCAAATACATACACTC
>JAPYYV010005738.1:0-18234 GCA_030522625.1 Copidosoma aretas | reverse complement strand
AGAGAGGGGAAGCTGCATACACTTGGACATCGATCGCTGTGTTAGAGCACACTTGCGTCCGTTCGTGTACAGTCACGTGAGCACCCAGAGGGTGGGGGTTTGCTGGAATCGGCATGTGCTGGAAGCGGCATAGTTTACCTACTCCTGTGGCATTCTTTGCAGCACATTGCGCTAAATTAAATGTATAGTTGGTGAATTTGACATCATCTATACTCATTTTTTCAAAGATATAGATTCTCCAACATCATAAATATACCTACTACCAAAGTAATTCTTACAGTTACACACACGTAGTGGATTGTATTGATTACTTTAACTGTATACCTACTAAATAGCACTGCTCATAGCTATATTGTTTTCCCGTGACCTTTCATGTAAATGACGTCATTCTCTTTAATAATAGGTCAAAAAATTGCGCACAAGTTTTCGTAGAATACTTCTTCGAAGATCGAACGAGGACATGGATAGTTGTATTCCAACCAATGATTTTAATACTTGTTCTTCGATGAGTGATGTGCCCAAAAATATGGCGGCTTGAAGAGAAATACTGATGGTGTAGTATTTTCGTGTATAGGAGTTATAGCCCCCTTTTTCAAAATACATTTATTAAGTATGGTATTAAAGCCTTGAACATTGAGCACGTACTTAGTCATCTCAACGCTGGCACAATTATCAGCTAACTCACACCTACATCGATGTGCGATCTCTTTATATACAACCGCTAGTCACCACTCTTGTTGCTTTCGTATGGATAGATTAGTATTAAAGAAATGCATAAGGAGTGTGCAATCCAGTAGAGTAATTTAACGTGAACTGTAAGCATCAAAGAGCAAATAAAAAATAATTTTGCTAACGTTGACGCTGCAGAGTGTTATTTTTGATCGCGCTGCAGTTAATTATAGATTTCCCGCAGCAGTTTAATGATACGGCCAATGCTATATTGCAAGCATCTATCAATGTGCAAAAACTTAAAGGTACGATCCAGGCTACTCCCCATGTACAACGACTTTTAAACCAAGGGTACGTTACTCTGCAAATAGCTGATATTTTCAGTCGACAAGTAAGCCTAACAGTATAATAGGGACAAAAACTGCAAGCTGCTATTGCCTCAGTAAATACTATCGTACAACTAATTTAGGACCGCTCATGAGTTGTGGAATCAGTAAACTTGTTAAAAAATGAACCACAAGATTTCCTATCAGCCTCTAGTGATACTTAGTCCAAACTTGCAGTAGCAGAACAACTGTTTAAAATTGGAACGAGTTATTTCGTGTCAGATGTTGTAGGTGCTGTAATAACTGCATTCGAAGTAGCATATAACTGTACCAGCTTTGATGATGTTAATAGTGCTTTTAAAAATCCTATTAAAACAGTTGTAACTGCAAATTTAAATCATTAAGTTCTTTGCAAATTTTTTGATTATGCTAAGTGACAGTTCATAAAAAAATTACAGACAATTCTTGAACAACAACATAGCTTCAAGATAAACACAGTATCAGCTGAAGAGTACGCGATATTTTAAGATGATGTACAAAGTGTTGACGTGAACCGTTATAACTTTAAATCAAAAGTTACCTACTGTACGACTGACTTGAATAAGTAGTATGTGCTTACTGTTTAACAGCCTCTAAAAAAAGATGTTAAAAAGTTTTAACAAGAATAATCTGGATAGTCTTTACGATTCATACTCAACATTGTGCTGATCATCAACAAATGTAGCCAGATAAAAAGCAGTCCCTTCACTGACCTACCTGTCTATGTAAAAAATAGGCTGGCATGTGGTAATTTTATGAATAGTGATAATAAATGCTTAGAATGGGCCATACTGTTAGCATTACATCAAGCAGCATTACATGCTAATCGCACTTCAAATAATATACAGTATAAAAATCAATTAAATTCTAAAAACAGTGAATTTGCTGTTTATCTGGAACAAACTTAAAAATTTGAAAAAGAAAATAATGTTTGTGTTAACTTATACTCCTTAAAGAATAAGAAAGGTAAAATGTATGATGCATTTCCTAGACATGTTACTGCATGAAACAAGGATAAACGTGTAAACTAACTTCTTATCGGAAGTTATTATATAAATAAAGACCATAAAGATAAAAATATCGAGTACAAAGAAGACTAGGTTTAAATAAAAAATCTATTCAGCCTTATAAACAAGTAGACGTATTCAAACGATTATTAGACACTTGTGTGTGATCGATGTCTCCACTTTTTTGTGCAGCAGCACATGAATCTGATTGCAAGAATTCTTATCGCTGCAAAATATCGCTTCCACGGAAGAACAACATAGATAATATACTCAAGTTCAAGAATTTTCCTTACGAAAATAGAGTGCTTTACGTAGTTTACGCAGATTTTAAATTGCTATTTAAACCTGTACAGAGTGATCGTGCGTATCAACAGCCTAAGGCATTAAACATTAGATTTTGAAAAAATATAGTTATGATGATGGGAAATCGCAATACAAGAGCTAATAGCAAAGTAAAGAAGATGATAAAGCACCAGCTAAGTTGTTAGTAAATAACCTCTATTTATTCCCCTTGTAATTGCAAAAATTATAAAAAAATCTAAGGCTAAAGTTGAGCTCAACACTAGGAAAAAGAGTCAAGTTTGACAAAGCTTTTCTCTGCCACATTTGCAGTAGGCCCTTTAATATAAAATACAAGAAGATTCAAAATTACTGTCATCTAAAGTGAAGAAGAGTACTAAGAATATTACCTTATGTGCTTATACTATATTTGATATAATTATAACTGTCATGTACTATTTTTAAAGATGTTTATAGAACGTAATATACGAGGTGGAATACGCCAGTGCTTAGACCGTCACGCCAAAGCTAATAATTAGTTAATATATTAGAGAAGGCTGTCAATCTAAAAAAGATTAATTATATCTAATGTACTATAATGACATTAATTTCTATAGTTGGGCTGTGACTACACCGCTACTAACCAGTGGTTTTAAATGGTCGCAGAAAGTTAGTCCTATAGGTATACTGAATATTGCAGATGATTCCGAGATAGGCACATACTTGAAGTAAATATTGACTTTTTTATAGCACTCTATGCTGCTCACAATGACGTGCACTACTGTTCTCAGCACAAAGTGCTTCCAGGATCAAAGCAGGATAAGCTAATGACTTCGCTGCACGATAAAAACCACTACATGATTTACTATCGTTTTGGAGACAAGTTGTAAGTTGGGGCCCTAAATTAGCTGAAATTCGTAGAGTCCTACAATTTAATCAGAAACCATGGTTTAAATCATACATAGATCCTTATAGAGTAAATCATCCAAATGTAAAGAATAAGTTTAAGCAAATGCTATATAAGTTATTCATCGACGCAGTCTATAGTAAAACGATGTGAACAACAAAAATCTTGTCAATGGAAAGCTTGTAAGCAAGTGGAGGGATAAATATAGAGCAGAAGCATATAGCCCGCTTAAATTTCCCTTGCGGCGAAATATTTGACAAGCAACTTGTAGCCATACAGTTGTTACGAGGTAAGAATTGCATTAAAAAATCAATGTATATTGAACTTTGTGTCTTTGACCTGTCCAAGACAATTGTATACATATTTTTTACGACTTTATTAAGAAAGAATTAGGAGACAAATTTAAGCTTCTATATGCAGACACCGATAGCCTTATATATAAGATAAAAAATATTAATATCTATATCGTAATGCGTGAGAATATAAAAGAGTTTGATACATCAGTATATTCTACTGGTAATAAGTTAAACATACCTCTAGTCAACAAAAAAATTGTTTGCTTTATAAAGGACAAATCTAATGGAAAATACATGAAAAGTTTGCATGAAAAAACCAGCATGATTTAAGAACCAAGAAATATTAGATGGCATTACCACTAGCTGTTAACGAATAAAATACAAAAATCCCGCTAAGTGCACATGACGACAAGCGCTACCTACAACCTGTTAACACAGACACTATATCATGGGGCTATAATATCTTAATAGAGGTGGAAGCTGCAAACGAGAGAACATCCGGAAACAACTCTGAAAATACTTACGAGTAGCTCCGACCAGGACTCAAACCTACGCCTCACTTGAGCAGCCGTACCTAGTATGACCAAGACTTGTGCCTTAGCCATTTCAACTACGACCGCTCCTATTGTGAAATTGTATTTCTTACATATGGATCTCATAGTGTTTAATAAGATCGCCAACAATGGTATCCTGCCGACAAAGAGACTAAACAAGATGGTAGTGGTTCACTATCATGTATTGCCTAAGCTAAGGAAAGCAAACAGTAGGTTTGTACCAAGAGTCCTCGCCGAATCTGAGAGATTTCAAATATTTTGTCAAACAAAGTATCATCAGCTATCTTAGAAGACGAACAGTACTATAATGTATTATGAAACGCAATGAATAAGTTTAAATTGTCTGTGGTATATAATGCAAATAATTTGAAATTATTTTACGCCTTGTTATGTAGATATAAAAGGAAAAATAAACACTAGTCTATCTTCATATCTGGACTATTTATTTAAAACTTTCCTATCGGATTCTAGAAATTACCGAAAAAAAAATTACAAAAGATATACTTATTCTTATATTTCACGATTAAATTTTCTTTATAATTCATTTTCACTAATCAAACTTTTGTAAGCATTGTCAAAGCCCAACTGCGCGACGGAAACTCGTTGGCCTCACCTTCAAAGAACCTACTCCACGAGGTAAACCATTGGTTTCTTGATTTTCTTTAGTTCCTGCTCATAGCAATCTCTGGAAAGAAGATTATCGTGATGATCCCTAATTATGTCGCTAGATCTGTTACTGTTACTCGTATTATCGTAAAAATCTCCGGTGACCAGTAAGGAGCATAGCGTTTCCCTAATTCTTGTTCTGCATCGCTTACATGCACTTTATCACCGACTTGGAATTTTGGCTTTAATGTGATGCTGTTACATTTGAATTTTTGTAACACTTGGACTTCATTATCTGCCATTACATCTTTTGGTTTCATGCCGGTAGTTGAAAATTTTTGATTATTATGTGATTTAAGTAATTTTTGTGAAATATGAGTCTACTTATAGTGGCCCTGACGACCAAACCTTTTTCACATAGCATGCTTTTGAGTTAAATTAAATCTCTCACGTATATATGCCTTAAGATTGCTGTACGTAGAGTACAACTAATTATTATACTTTTATATGAGCCATTGAAGATGTGTGTTGTAAAACTCTTTTCTACGATCTGTCTGCAAATTCGTTGGAACTCTCCTTCATGTTAATATAGTCTGTAAAGCTGCAGCCATTTCTTTGCAAGTTTATCTTTTTACGAGCACATCCCGTACGTGCTTAGCAAATAAATTTATGACTGTAAGCAGATATTTATAACCTTTTTTTTTACAAGCTTGCGTTATCATCTCCAGTAGATCAGCTTGCTATGTTTCACCTATGCCTCGGATATCAAACTACTCGTTTGGGTGAGATAAGATAAAATAACCGAGCGATAACATCATTTAACTTTTTACTGTTGCATTAACGTATAGTATAATTTTCATTGAGTCTTGTTTCATGCGCGCTGAAAATTTCCAAGATTTACTTGGATTTCTTTACTTTGTCTGGTGTCAAACAACAATTATAAGGACACTTTTTTGAAATCAGTTCCATTTGTTCATCAGTTATGATTCTTTAGGTGATATAATTTAATTTTATTATCATCAAAATGTACGGGTGAACTTCAAAACACATCGTCTATTTTTATTTGTATTTTATAAATTCAGTCTAATTCTGACTACTTTTCATCTATAATTTGAAAGTAGTAATTAGTTTGTATCAAGCCCCACATCTTTATAATCATAATAACTGTCTTCTACAACTGTGTCATAATCTTTTTTAGTATCATCTGACGAAGCAAGATCATCACTATCACTGCTAGCTGAGTAAAACGTTGATGTATTTATATATCATTCTCTTCTTTTCTTTTTCATAGACTTTAAAGGATCTCTTGCTGGAGATTTAAGTCTTTGCGGAACACTATTGTCTTTTTTCGTTTCGTAGATGATCTTATGGAGTGGACCATCATTAGGCCTAAAAGTTTCACCAATCCGCTTCTTAAGATTGTTTCTTTTAAACATTAGCGATTAGTACTTGCGTCTAACAGCCTTTCTTTCCTTTTCAACCTCTTCAAGAATACGTTTTTTTCCTCGAATAGCGTCCATGTTAATTTCTTGATTATTTACATAAGACTAATACATACTTATTAAATATAAGTAATATTCATATCAAAAGAGTTAAATTTTCTTTCATTCGTTTTCCAGAGTACTATCCTAATCTCTTACGATGAATCCATACTTCCCTAGTACTTAACATATAATTTCAAAAATTTATTGTAAGTCATATCGGTGTTAATTTGATCAATATAAATGTGCTTTAATTTCACGTGATCTTGTCAGAATAGTACTAAAAGGTTCAATTCATCCCTTACCAAATGCTTTAGAACTTAAGCGTATGATTGGTACAGATAGAAGCAGTTAACACTTCTGTGACGTTCAATGGAGAAACAGGCTCATCGTATTATCTTATTCTCCACAGGCAATATCATCTCATATCATTATGGAGTTGGGCAGTGCTTTATCTACAAATATGACTGTTTTATAGTAACTATATGAAAAACACTTTACACTATTAATGGGATCCGATAATTTTTCTACAAAATTTTACTTTGGCTGATTCAACGAATTAAAGTATAGATTAACATTCCTAAATCTTTCTCTACAGTAGTGAGTAATGAGAGCTAGCCAGCTGTTTGTTTTTCCGTAGTTAGAAGGACCTTAAGGGAAAGCTCTTATCGTATTGGGTAATAATTCACCATGGCAGTTTATTGTGTTGTCGTTCTAAACAATTTTGTTAAGATTCACAACAGGAAGTCTTATTTTCTGTCCCACAAAGCTTATGATGACTATATGCTGACACAGCTGACACTGAAACCGACTACTGTAAATAGTATGCCTTTTCAATGTCTGACTTATTAGTCATCTCATCTTGCTTATCACAGAATGCTTAACGTTCTATTTTCCAAATAATCAGTATGCTTAATCAACTGAAATATGAAACTATGAATAATGTGTTAATCATATATCAAGCTTATTCATCGTTTAGCGCATGATGAATAGTAATTATCCATCGTCGGCGGGGTCGTGGAGTCATAAATGTACTCATTAGTAAGCTGCCTATAGAGCTACACATATCGAGATATCAGTATTGTGAACCGTGCCTCAAGTTAGCCAGAAGGATAGCTTGTAGAGATGCTGATATTATTCTGCTGGATAAAGCTTGTGAACTTTACGATATAGCCTGCTTACAGAACTGAGAAAATAATGGAGCAAGGAACGCTGCAGAGAAGGTTCTTGCAAAATAGACTTGGCAAAGATCGAAGGCTAAAGACACGAGTTTTGGTAAAAGAGCTGCTGCTCATGCTCTCACTAACACCAGTAAGTTAAAATCTTGGCGTGGTATGGGAGACTCTTCAAATGCTAGTAAAGTTAGAGAAAACAGACATAAAGAAGAAAATTCCTTGGGGAAACTTGATTAAAAGTGCCTTAAAGCCAATGATTTGGAGGATTTATGCTCGAAAAGTTATATGTTTAGCATCAAAGGAAGCAGGACAAGCTGAGAAGAAAGCTAGTGGTAAAAAAAATAATATGATGCTTTGAGTTTTACCTATTCCGCAAGATATCAGAGGATTTCTACCATACCTGATTCCAGTGTTTGCTGAGTTATGTGCTATTACTAATGGTGTGACTGGAATCGTTATGGCTATTTACTAGGCTGAATCTGCTCGAAAACAATTGGATAAAAGTAAGAGGCATATTTAAAGATGGAAGGGCTATTATTAAAAAAGGGTTTTTTTTTAAACCACATGATAATGTCTTAGGTCAATATTTGAGGCCTGGAAAAGGTTTGAAAAATCGTAAAGCAGAAAAAATAAGTTTTTTTTCATGTAAAACAGCCAAAGTAAGCTCTTACAGACTACAATGTTATGAAACATGCGAATATTAAAAAAATATCACACTTTCGTGGAGATTTCATGAGACATGCTTTGCCAGCTGATGGTCCTTATTTGTACGAATCAACCATAGTCAATCTTGATGATAAGGAAGGTCCTGGTATTTGCTGGGTTACCCATCGGAAACCAGGCGATAACGTGACGTATTTTGAAAGTTTTAGTGACCTACAGCCATCGAGTGATTTGATGTTTTATCTTGGTATTCGCTTTGTTGAACATAATTATAAGAAATATCACAGTTTTAATACTTTTAACTGCGGCTATCTTGGTTTGAGCTGTCTCTGTAAATAGCTTCGCTGCTAACCTATACAAATGCATCTTAGTACTGGAGCAACATAAGTCGATGGCAAACCATCATTAAAAAATCATTGACAATAAGTTTATCAGGGACATAATCTGTTTTCAAAGTGCAATATTTAACCCCAATAAAACTATCGCCACACAAAAATTACGTACTTAGTTTGGTTGAGCTGCTTATCTTCAACTCCATACCGAAAATTAACGTTAGCAGTAATAAAATTTATGCAGGAGATAAGGTAATCATATTACCAACGGGCAGCGACGAGATCTTTGAGATATAAGGATTTCTTTGCTCCAAAGTATTATAAAAAACTGTTACAGTTCGTGGGAAACCTGATAATAATACGCTATCAAGTCTTATCTAGCGCATTGTGCTGATTGATTTTTGCCTGTAGGACTTATGATTATCAGTGTTGGGTATTAAGAAAATCAACTTGAGACTTATGTCGATCACTAGTGAGATTTGCCTGCAATATTTCTCAAAGTAAAGGCTTTACAAGCTGACTGCAATATTACCACAGAAGCACATTTTAACCAACATAAAGTCCATATAATTAATAAACTTTTTACTGCAGAGCCCCCTGGATATAAAATCATCGAAGTTCCATCATAAATAATATAGTTTCTAATCATCGCCAAAGTCATGGGCCAACTTTAAGTATGCGATCAGCAAGGTAACTTGGTTAATTTTCGTTAAGAAGTTAGAACTATATGACTGCACCTAGAACAGCTTAATTAAAGTAGGTATAGTGTACAACAGCAGTGTGAGGCAGGGCTATATAAATAAATTTACTAAGGTGAGAGCACTTAGTCATCAACGAACCTCCAAGATTCTCACAAAATTTATCTGCCTAATTATTTACAAACGGATAAGTCTATATCTATGTGTTTCAAAACTAGGAAGCTCTTTAAATATCCACTTCTGCGTATAACATCAAAACATATCTGGACCGTCAAGTCATCTACTCAGTTGTAAAAGCCTCGCTATGCTATCTTAGCTTTTCAGACAAATCGTAGGAGTCAGATAGATGTAAATGCTAGTAAGCTTGATCATTGTTCTGTACGAAATAATAAACTTTATTTTCATTCACAATATTATCCTAATGATGATCTTAATCTAGATATAGCACATAATCAGTGTGCATTGTAATATGAAATGTATGCTTATTTTTAAAATTCACATTATGATAAAGATCGTGTGCCTCTTTTAAGTAAATATCAATTGAAGGAGGATAGAGCGAGTGGTACTGTATTAATTTGGGGGCATATAGCTACGAAGTGCCCTGTTGCGTTCAACTCGCTACAACTCATATGATTGTTGACAAATCATCACCAAAAAATTATGCGTCATTCATGGAGATATGAGGGTTCTATTAGTTCTCGTCATAATTCGATAACTGTCTCCACTGTTTCAGTAAAAGTTATAACCTGCAAATGTACAGAGCAAGATTGCTAAAATCGACGAAATTCTGTCATAAATTTTAAAATATACGAATTTTTTTCGCATAGTATTGTTCTTTTGTCTCTTTAAAACATCACTCCAAAATTGGAAGTCGAACTATTAAGTAGAAAAAATTGTGGGAACAATTTAGTGAAATTTGGTCGTCCCACCACTCGTCCCTTGGCTGCGATTTGTTTACATTTTCTTTCATAAATTTTGAAATCGTCTGGTCTTCTAGGGGCCCTAAGATACTAATTTTTTAAATAGTTTACAAGCTTTCGTTTGGTTACTCGTTCGTTCAGATCTTATTTTTTATTTTGTAGCTATCTCAAAAATACAGTGAGTACATTTAAGTTTGAGGTCGATTGCCATCTATTCTGCTATCTGGAGTAAATTTTCAAATCTTCTTTCTGAGATAGCTACGAAATAAAAAATTAGACCTAAACAAACCAGTAAACAAACGAAAGCTTGCTAAATATTGAATCAATTAGTATCTTAGGGCCCCTAGAAGACCAGACGATTTCAAATTTCATGAGACAAAATGTTAACAAATGGCAGCCAAGGGACGAGTGGTGGGACGACAAAATTTCACTAAATTGTTCCCACAATTTTTTCTACTCAATATTTCGACTATTAATTTTGGATGGATTTTTTGAAGAGACAAAAGAACGATAATATGCGAAAAAAATTCGTATATTTTAAAATTTATGGTAGAATTTCGTCGATTAAAGCAATCGTGCTCTGTACATTTCCAGGCTATAAATTTTACTGAAACAGTGGAGACAGTTATCAAATTATGAAGAGAACTAATAGGACCTTTATAACTCCATGAATGACTCATAATTTTTTGGTGATGATTTGTCAACAATGACATGAGTTCTAGCGAGTTAAACGCAACAGGGCAGTTCGTAGCTATATGCCCCCAAATTGATACGGTACCACTCGCTCTATCCTCCTTAAGAATGATATTTTTCTCATCATCATTGATTGCTCCAAGCAACATAGGTCGTTGAAAAATGCGCCAGTGGATGTACGTCTAGATTTTTAATCTCATGGCAATTTTGCCAGCTACACATTAGCCTATTGCTAGATTCTGCATGATTGCATTGTTCAGTATAGTGCGATGAGTGGGGACGTTGAAAAACTCACATAAAGCTATAAAAGCTGATTTATGACTCTACTTACATCATTTGTCTTTCAAACGTCATGGAGATAAGGTCAGCAGAGCAGGTCAGAAAAAGATAATAAATGAAGACAAGTAAAGTAGGAAAAATTTCGGATAAAGAACCACTCTGAGGAATAGGTGGAAAAAAAATCGAAAAAAAGTCAGAAGATGGTAAAAATTGTGGAATCATTCAGAAGGTAAAAAATTTGTTCATTGATGTGTCCCATAAACTAACAATAAGTAATTGCACCGCAATGGAGTGTACGCAGTTAACATACAGGGCCTACCAGTCCCCGAGACGATGACGTGCTGAAAGAGTTAGCCTTTCTCCCGCTTGATGGAGAGGAAAGGCCGCTAGTATTTTTCTTTGAACCACCATTTTTTTGGCGCAGATTAGATGAAAAGTATCAACGTGAAAATTTATGGCTTTAGCTTTGTTATCATGGATTGGATTCGAAATCAGGGTGATAAACACTTCATGGAAATTGGCAATGTACTTCGACAGGATCCAAAGATGCTAAGAAAATTTTTGTAATTGGAGAATTGAAGAGAGAATGGCTTAAATAGTTTAATTTCTAAGTTATTTATATGACTAATTATCCACTGTTTGAGCTCCAAATAATGGCTGCCACTTGCCCCTATTATAACGGTGCATATAAATCTATTTGTGCTGCCGAAAATGTTAGACAAATCCAAAGGTTTCACTTAAACATAGAGTGGAAAGATGTCACTGACCCAAAAGAAATAGAAGATCCGTAATAAAAAAAAAACTAATGTATTTTTTTCCAAAATTCCGATCACCATAAATAAATGTATCAAATTAAAATTTATTATGAAAATTTATATAAAGTTTTTCCAAACCTTTCTCACGATCTAAAACTATGATGTAGAGCTTTTACTCACAGAATAAAATGTGTCACATACGTACGACACGTATGTTTTGGAGACTTATGCAAACAAAATTAATACGCTCACAGATGTTGGGCGGGGTCCAAGGTGAGAATAATCAAATTCAACGTACATAAACGAATGTCAATGCAGAGTGCAGCTCAGTTTAGTACTTGGTATCAAACGTGAAGGAAACGCGCTAGTACAGCAAGCTTAGGTTTTGAAAATAGATTTTATTTAAGGATGATTATGTGATACAGATCCAAAGTTTTCTTGACGCATCACAACAGTTTTCACCAAAAAAAGTAGCGGTAATGTCTCTTACAAGACCTGTGATTAATTATTTGATTGTACGTCCTCTATACAATTTTTCTATCTTACCTGAGCGTGCCCATCGGGAAAAGGGTCAGCAGTCGACGCAAGAGCATTAGACTATTAAAACAACACTTGTGTGCCGTAGCAAAAAAATTATATCGAATGTACGTTTACGGACATAGTAAGGCCACTTATTTAGATTCTATTATAGTACCTACTGTAATTAAAGTTCAAGATCACATGTCACGGTTGCCTTACTTTCTTAAATAGGCATATTTTATGAAGGCAATAATGTATGCTTATAAGGCTAAAAATGGGATATTTGGCTAGTTCTTTTGCGTATTTAGTAAAGCTAACCGAATTAAGTTCTGGCTTTTCTTCTTTATCAAAAATCCCACTGAACTAGACACTGCCTTTTGTTAAAAGGACTAGAAAGTTATAAGAGGGAGAAATATATTTCTTGCAATAGCGGTATTATTTTTTATTTTGTTCTCTTACAAAACATGTGAAGAATGATGTTACGCTTTATGTATCTAATAAATACTAAGCGATCGACATTATTCCATGCTCTAGTAAATCAAAGTAATTCGGGGAGCAGCAAGACCTAAAAGTATAAAAATTGTCAGAAACCTCTTTTAGAAAAGCATGTCAAGGCTGCCTAACCAAAAATCAGTGGTAGTTGTTATTTGGAAAGTAATTGCTTTTCTAAGAAGAAATATGATTATGAAATTATTAACAAAAAGTAAATAATTGGCCATTGCTTATACATATACATATATATGTGTATTATATTTAAATTTTTTTATCATTTAAGCAACTCATCCTCAGACAAGAATGAGGATGTAGAATGAAAACACACAGTGATTGGAGCATGTTCTACTTATATGTATATCATCCTCAAACACTTACCATACAATAAAAAACAACAGCTCACTAATGATGAAAACAGAAAAAATATACGTTAAAGTAAGCCGACATATAAGGACTTAGTCGAAGGTTGGAGAAATACCTACGGTGCTAAGGGAGTAGATCATATTTCGTCCAGGAAGAGTGCGTCGCGTCCCCAGTAGTACCAGGGATTTAAGTTGATGAGAGTTGTGCTACGCTTCTTCCAATTGCATACATCTCGTCCCAATATTCTCTCTCTCTCTCTCTCTCTCATGCCCGCCTTGACATCATTTTCCCCCATGACGTATTCACAGAAATCTTTGGCACTACCTCTAAGCACTTGAGTTAACGAAGCCAGCGACTCTCATCATTCGGTATGCGTATTTATAGGAGAGGCGGACCAGGCATAGTATTATTCCTACTGAGCGTTTCACACAATGTGATCATGCTTGCCTTTTATGAGTCTTCAAAAAGTGCTACATTAGAGAGAGAGCAAGAGCATCCTTTTCTGCAGATACCAAAGGCCGATAATGAAGCGGAGTAACTTACCTTCAGATTGCTTGAGCGGCGATCTGGATCGGCGATATGGAGGGAGCTAGGGCTATATCTCGGGGATCTGGGAATCCAGCACTATAGTATCGGGTATCCTAGACGTAAAAAAAGCTTGTGGCTTGAGAAAGAACTCATATTACCTAATTAAAAGGGGGGCATTAGAGCTTCAGACTTATGACGTCATAGTATGGATCGTGCTGTAGCACGTGGAACTTACCCTACTACTACGACCGGGTAAGCTAGAATAGCGGTTGTCTCGTACCGGCATGGTCTGGTACCGGCATAGCCTATCTATTTCATGTACTAATATTATACTTAGCAAATACATATTTTGTTATTGCAAATATATCGCTGGAGTGCTGCGGCAATATGCAAAAAATTTATTTCATTAGTGTGTTTCTGCAATGTTTCAGCTATATTGCTGTACCATAGCACATAATCTGAAATTGTTGAGGATATTTAGCAATACTGCATTGCAAACTGTGCACTTAAATTTTTGTTACCTATTGTCGTAACTTTGTAGCATGTCTATTTTACAGAAACATTGCTTGTGCCTTGCTGTGATATAAAGCAACAACAGTCAATGTAATAATATTAAACCGAAGTCGCCTCATTATAATACTACAATTGTTAATTTGCGATATTGTTGCAGTCTTGCAATAATATTATTTTTTCCAGATGCGTATTTTATTATTGCAAATTTAGAAGCGGTGTATTGCTACAATATGGTGGAAAATGAATTTTATTCATTTGATCCTGCCAAGTTTTAGATATTTTGCTGTGAAAACTATACGATATGGTATGATTTGGTAGGAATATTGCATTGTTAAACTTACACTCTGAAATCCCTATAATACTGTATTGATTCTGCAGCACAACTATTTTACGTGAATATTGCTTATCCCTTCCTGAAATATTGTGCGAATACAGTCGATATTGATATTGTATGAATTATACCATGATATTTAACTTTAATTTTTAATTTGCAATTTCAAGGCAATATCGCTGGAATATTGGTGTTCGAAGCTACGATTCTCGGTATTGACACAATATTTCAACGGTTTCATAACAAGCAGTAATTTTTGATGTTGCAGCAATATTCTGGCAAGTCTAAATTCTATGTAGGTAGAGTTTTCTGGTGTAGATATTCATGGGCTTTCTCAAATGCTTCTGATCTCGGAGGTCAAAAGTTTAGATGAGAGGTAAAGCAATCATATATTTTTGCCAGTTCTGTATTATTTGGGATGTCAGAATTGTTTTTTTTTTTTCAACACATTTTCCTGTGTTTGTACGATTTAATTTTGAAATAACTCTAGCAAATGCAATATTTTTGGAATAGAACTAAGGATAAGATCGTAGAATAATCATTAATTCTGATTACTTTGAAGCCTAAAAAAATTATATAATTGTTTGTCTCTATTTTAATGGTAAGTTCTGAGTGTTGATCTAAATGGCCAAACGGGCACAGACGCGGATCCAGGCCAACCTCAGGGATACTCGAAAGATAATCAGGAAAATGACGTCTTACGAAAATACCCTCACGCTAGGTCTGAAAATATTTAGCTGAAAGCAGAATACACAGCTAAACCCAAGCATTATTTACGATATTAGGTATTTAAGGTAGAATTATTATTGTCCATGATGAATATAATACATTCTAGAAATTGCAAATTATGTTCTCACTAGCTAGGATTGGACGTTTCTTGGGACTCTCTTACAAACAAATTTTTTTCTAGTTCATCCAAGACGTATTGACACTATTTACGGATGAGACAGATAGTATTAATGTGCAGCAAATCGTAAAGGAACGTCGCACTTTTGTGATAAGCCGATGGGAATCATATAAAAAGATAGCTTTTGCAAATAATCCTTTAGTTATCGTATATTAAGGAGGTTTGGGAGTAATAATTAAATGCAAAGATCACAATGATATTGATTTTTCTTGATAGTCTGGAATACATAGAACTTAATGAATTTTTTAAAATAATTGTTATAGATCATTTTAAAAAGAATCATACTAATGTTGAGATCGTGCTGTCTACTAGAAAGAGAAATAGATGTTTCGTCCCGAGAGCACGCCTCGACTCATCAGTAAGGCTGACGACGTGCTCTCTGCCTTAGATACCTATGTAGTGCGGCATGGAATGATAATGATCGTGCTTACATATTAACCGACTAGTGTTTTTCGCCACTTGCGAGTTGGGCGCAAGGTGTCGCTTAACCATCTGGCGGTTGACATGGAAAGCTGACGCGTAGGAGCGGTATGGGCGCGAGATGCGAGTCACCACACTAATAAAGATGAGTGTGATAACAGGCTCTTATAGAACATAACCTCGATTATTCGTTTACATGGACAAAGATTTTTGGAAAATGCAAACAAGTGTTGTTTCAAGATTCAGTGAGCAAAATTTCAAGTCATGTCATAATGCATTTTAATCAATGCCAACGCTGCATGTGAGCAAAATATTAAGTTCGCAGGATGCAAGAGGGGGTGCGCGCTGAAGGGGGCTGGGCTGTGCGAGCCGGAGGGACTTCTCGTCCTCGCATCGCTAAATAATACTCCCGAACCTCCTTAAGTGATCAGCCAATATTTACCGCAGAATACCATAGGATTTCGAAACAATCAAGGCCATCCTTTTATTAGTATCAAAACGTGATATTTTTGACTATTTATCATCAGCTCTTCTACCTATAGCTAATGTAAGCCTCCATGCTACCTTGTGATGATGCTAATGAGTCGATAGTTTAAATTATTGTAAAATAATCTGCTTATTTAAGATAAGCATTAGCTGTTCACTCAGTATGATATCACTACTATCCTCTATAGAGAAAAATGTCAATAAATAATTGTAAGAGCAATAAATCATTTATCTGGTGTCATTAGAAGAAGTTTCTTACATTTGACAAATTAAAGAACCCTATTAAGGCTTATAACATATTGAAATTTAAAGATAAATGAGACGAAATAGTTTTAGAACACTATCTGTACCTTAATAAATTTCTAAGTCAAAAGGTCTTTTTGTCGAATAGTCACTTACGTGTCAAGATAGATACAAAGTTTAGACGTTCAGTTTTTAAGTGTTTGATAAAATTGTACAAAAATTTTGAGAATCAAAATAAAAGGAAGCCAAACTACTAAATTATAATTCCGCATATCAATACTTGAGACAGAACGTGACCATAATAAATGTAAATATTAAAAAGACACATCTATTTATATCCACATTTTTCTCTTCACAATTCTACTCCTGCTTGTTAGTTATATTTATTGTGTAAAAAGAAGCAAACCCGCACACAGACAGTTTTCATATTTTATTGACAATTTGATACCAATTATTTAATATTATATTAGCAGATTTTGCAAAAGTAGAACTTTTTTTTTACAAATTATCATTTACATTACATACAAAGTTCTTGTCCCGTGAAAAATGTACGAGGCTTCTTTTATTTACAAAACCGCAGTCTTATCTTATGTATTGAGTTGCTGCTTAACATTTTTTATTTATTCAAAAAGAATAGAGCTGTATCTTTGCATAGTACAAATTACATTTTAACTTTACTGTATCAATTTTTATTTACTTTAAGTATTCATGTAAATTTCTAGAACAAAATAAAACATATTATAAGTGATAGAATTGTACTTATTTCTTACGTTTCATTAAATAGATTAATTTGTAATAGTGATACGAGAGCAAAAACTGTACCTTCCATAAAAATAAATGTATTGATAGATTCAGATGAAATTAGATAATAATTTGCAAGGAAATATAGAATAAGACTAACATCAGCTTCTTATTGATCTAAATCAAGAAGTTTTAGGAGGAAAAGGTTACGTTAACTAATAGCCATTTTGCCGTTTTAAGCTTTTCTTCTATTTAACCTAATAAAGCATTATTGAATTTTGTAGCTATACTCAAAACTTGACATAAAATCGCCCTTCAATCCAACAACTAGTCTAATAAGTTACAATTTTATATTGTTTAGTGCTAGCAAACACTTTTAGCGACAACTTTACCTTGACTTCCAGCTCTATCACTATTTACATAAGAATATCTTGTACGACAAAAAAATTACCGAAGCATGCTAGCATAATATTCCAATTATGTATTACAACCTTTTTTTCTTCATGTTTTCCAGTCAATTTGAAAAAAGGATGTACTAGATTGACAAATAATTGTTTTAATCAAAATCAGATCATCAGATTCATAGGTTAGGCTGGGTTGTAATGCTATGTTGACAGTAAGATGACATACATAAGTAGATAAGCTATGATGGTACGAGCTCATGAGGGAATAAGCTCATGAGGGAATGAGCTCATGATGATACGAGCTCACGCTGCCACGAGATCACCCGCTATAGCACGGTAGTGGTGCGGTGAGTTCCCCGTGCTATAACATGAGCTGTGACGTCGCGGTATAAGCTACGCTGCTACGAGCTCACCCGCTATAGCACGGTAGTGGTAGGGTGAGTTCTCCGTGCTATAACATGAGCTCTGACGTCGCGGCTGATACGAGCCGGTACCAGCTCACCCGCTACAGCTCGCCCGGCAGTGGTAGGGGGAGTTCCACCAGTGCTCTGACGTCCCGACTCCGGAGCTCCCTCCTCAAGTGCTGAGAGGCGATGGCAAAGGTTTGG
>JAPYYV010005737.1:0-15052 GCA_030522625.1 Copidosoma aretas | reverse complement strand
AAAGAAAAAAAAAAAAAAAAAAAAAAAAAAAAAAAAAAAAAAAAAAAAAAAAAAAAAAAAAAACAATAGTACAACAGTAACGATCCGTGCCCCCCCAAGATCCTCTCGCGCGCCAAGCCGGCCTCGGGCGGCGACTCGAGCAGCGGCCACGCGCGCAAATCCGTGACGAGCCGCGCCCGGGAGGTCCCCACGCTCGAGGAGTTCCTGTCCCGGCGCGACTACACCGGCGCCCTGACCCTCCTCGAGTTCAGCGCCGAGGACAACGGCGCGGGCGGCGCCCAGCCAGCTGTCGCGGCGTCCCTGCCGGCCAGCGGCGGCCGCTGCGACGACGCCCGCGCCTGGATCGCCTACTGCGCCTTCCACCTCGGCGACTATCGCAAGGCCGCCGACGTCTACGAGAAGACCGAGGGACGGCCCGAGTTCGCGGCCTACCTCGCCTGCTGCTACTTCTACCTGGGCATGTATCCCGAGGCTCTCGAGGTCCTGGCCCGGGCGCCCGACAGTCCGCTCAGGACGCGCCTGTCGCTGCATCTCGCGTTCAAGCTCGCGGACAAGGTACACGTAGAGGACATTGAGTTACACCCGATCAAACAAAAACGCATCTTCCACGAGTAGTGATATAATCATGGTAGAACTAGAGAATAAGAAATTGCACGCTTGAGCGGGATGTATAAGTTTATCCTTATTTTGCAAAATTTTGTCCCGCAGACGCAGCTGCAAGAGTACGAGGACAAGCTCCAGGAGAGCGTCGAGGACCAACTGTGCCTCGCGTCCGTGCACTACCTTCGGGCGCACTACCAGGAAGCCATAGACATCTACAAAAAGGTCCTGCTGGAGAACAGGTGACTTTTCTATATCATCGTCATCCGGCTGGCTTTTTTTGCTCCTTTTCATCTCCCGTCGAACCCCAATTCCCCTGAACAAAAACCACCAAAATTCCGATCCAACGGAAATGGAGGCAGCAGACGCGCGAGGAGGCGCAAATCGCTCCAGGAGATCGACGACGACGACCGAGAGTTTCTCAAGGAGCTCTTCAGGAATAGGTACACAACTTTCGCACGTCTCCCCAACACTCATATTATATCCTCTCGCTCATTTGGCACGAGCTGGTCATCTGCTTGTTTTTGTTTTTTTGCTGATCTTGATTATAAATGTTACCGTTAGTATGTAAACAAAATATACTTGTAACGAATCGCGCAACGCAGAGACTACCTAGCCGTAAACGTGTACGTGGCTCTGTGCTATTACAAGCAAGACTACTACGAGGTCGCCCAGGAGGTACTCGAGGTCTACCTGCAAAAGTACCCCGACAGCGCGACGGCCATCAACCTCAAGGCCTGCAACCACTTTCGCAACAACAAGAGCACCCCGAAGATGATCGAGATGAAGCAGCTGATCAACAAGGTCTCGAACACGAGCACCTTCGGCAACGACCTCATCCAGCACAACACGGTCGTGAGTGCCCTGAATTTACATCCCGCAGCAGTGAAGACGCGCTCATGTAATACTCACAATCCGATTTCAAGGTTTTTCGAAACGGCGAGGGCGCCCTGCAGATCCTACCGAACCTCGTGGACGTGATACCGGAGGCCCGGCTGAACCTCGTCATCTACTATCTGCGCCAGAACGAGACCCAGGAGGCGTACGAGCTCATCAAGGCCCTCGAGCCGAGCGTGCCCCAGGAGTACGTCCTCAAGGGCATCGTGTACGCGGTCGCCGGCCAGGAGCGGAACTCGGTGAGCCCGCGCCACGAGGGGACAAAGACCGAAGGATTACAACGCGTTAACAAAATAATAATAATAATAATAATAACCCCTCGCCGCAGCAAGAGTTCATCAAGATGGCCCAGCAGTACTTCCAGCTGGTGGGCACCTCGGCCTCGGAGTGCGACACCGTCCCGGGCCGGCAGTGCATGGCATCCTTCTACTTCCTCTACAGGCAGTTCAAGGACGTCCTGGTCTATCTGAACTCGATCAAGACCTTCTTCTCGAACGTCGACAGCTTCAACTTCAATTACGCCCAGGCGCACCTGGCCACGGGCCATTACAGGGAGGCCGAGGAGGCGTTCCTGGTCATCCGGAACGAGCGCTACCGCAGCGATTTCACCTACGTCAGTCTGCTGTCGTACTGCTGTGAGTATAGTGTATTATGGTAACAAAATATTTCTGGCTCGCGATGATAAACCGACGCGTGCATTCAGACATTATGAACAGAAAGGGCCAGCTGGCGTGGGAGCTCTACGCGAAGATGGAGCCCTCGACGGAGTCGTTCAACCTGCTGCAGCTGATAGCCAACACTTGCTACACGGTTGGGGACTTTTGGTACGCGGCGAAGGCCTTCGACATGCTGGAGAGGCTCGATCCGTCGCCCGAACACTGGGAGGGAAAGCGCGGCGCGTGCTGCGGCACCTTTCAGTACATCGTGGCTGAAAAGTTGCCAAAGTACGGTTGACGTTGCAGGAGCCGATTTTTTCATTTTTATCCATAAAACACTGAAATATTATTTTAATTATTATTGATTTTCAGGGAACTTTTGTCGGAGATAATCAAGATTCTGAAAAATACAAACGTATCTCAAGCCCCGCAGATTATCCGGGTGATGCGCAAGTGGGGAAAGGACAATCGAGTTTCTTGTTGACTGGAATATTGATTTTTAGGATGTGTAAATAAAATAAAACTCCAACGAATTTCATTATAAAATAGATATATACGTATATGTATATACATATATATTTTAACTGCGCTGATACACATTTTTATTCGATGACAAAATAATATAATAATCATAACTGTAATATTACTATTAAACGTAATCACGATCGTTCATTATAATTGTTTAACTCTTAACAAATCAGATCGACGTTGTGTATGATAATAAAAAAAAAAAAAACCATTCGTACAATGGCATATTGTGTGTTTGTCTCGTTTGAAAATACTCCACATTCTATTGGCTTTCTTTGGGGAAAACATACGTATACTTCGAGTGAAAGCATATCTGTTGGAATGGCTTGCTTCCTCGAAATTATACAAACAAAAAACATTGAAAAAAATTACACTTATAAAAATACTGCTAATAATAAGTTATACATATGAGTCTGACAAGTAATAAATAAGTGAAACATGATCCTACTCGACGTAACACTTAAATTTTAAACTTCTTTATTCACTTCATTTGCTCTATAGATCTATTAAAAGTTGCATATTTTCCAGATGAGAGTGTCCATATAACTTAACAAAAAAGGTTTGAAGATAATTCTTCGTATTACTAGAATAGACGGTAAAGTATCCGCCAAGACCACGGTATTTCCGTAAAACGTCGTGGTCAGGCGAACACTCAACACTTTTTTATCATCTTTATTTTGTCTTCCTAATTATCCTATAGAAACGTGTTTCTTCATTTATGGTACAATTTATCTTATAATCTCATTCGCATCATCACATTACGCTTCTGTCGTCTTTGTTTATATACCTGGTTCACTGCTTCCAGGAAAAAGTAAAGTCAACTTTCGCTTCTTCAACTTTGTCTTACACGTGCAGTCAATATACATTTACACTCGTGTTACACGCTGTACGGAATCCGCTGAAATATCAATACACTATTTGTTTTCCCTCAGTTTTCTTGTTTTTCATACACAAACGTTAAATGCATTAATAATATAGGGGAATATTTGTAAACAATCTTTTTCTAATCAGAGTTTGCTTAATTGTATCACCTAACTTATGCTCGTCGTTAAATTTATAATTAATTTACAATGTTTTTGCTAATTTTTGTGCTATGCTCTTTCGTTTATGTTTTTATTATACACACAATTAAATAAAACAGCTTCTTTTGGCGATGTGCTGTTATGCTCCAGGGTTCAGTCAATTATTAATACATATTACTTCGAGAAAACAGTCGATGTGGATTGGATTAATTGTAAACGCGTCGAAAAACCGATATTTCATTCAAAAAAAAATTTTGAACTTATTGCTTAAAAATTTATTAGTCTTATTCATCGTAAAAACACCTGAGCAATTTTACTTGTATCTAAAAAAACGCGGCAGTATTAGCAGTATATTATCGTCTTATAAAAAAAAAATATTAATACGATCATAGTTCAAGATAAAAAAAAAAATTTGCAGTCACAGTTGACACCCGTCAATCGATTGACGGACGAGAGATTTGCACAAACATATATTTCGTTATTATTACACTCAAAAGATTCGTCAGACATCGAAGAAGGGAGAGTTATACACATTATTTTCATTTAACGATAATTATACACACTAACAATGATGATATAAAACTAGAGAGAACCGTATATGCACAGAGTATTTATAGAACTTTGACCTCTTCCTTTTTTTTTTTCTAAACTCATTTAGTCTACCGTCGCTCTTATCAGACAATTATTTTACTGCTTTTATTTTTCTTTATTTTTTTTTTTCAATCGTCGTCTTTTCATCATTTTTCCACGGCACAGAGTCACAAAGCGCTTTCACAGACACTGCCCCTTCCTTTTAGAATAGTCATATTCTTCCCGGGATATCGCACATACTTTGGGGGATAGCAATCGAAACCTTTTCAGCATAAACCCTTTATTATTACAATAGCGCCTGTTTCATTTCAAACGTCGATAATTCATGCACTGCTGTTGTTTAACCGTTATCTGAGTACTTTTATAATGTTTAATACTATGAGAAAAAATTTATGAGATTCCTTATACTACTTATAGTATTTGTAAGGATAAAATTTCATACAATAAACGAGAAAGATTAAATACAATTATCAACGCTTGAAATAAATAATTTTTCGTAAATGTATGTTTCAATTCGCAAAGCGATTGGCAATAATTATATGGCATGATCGATTTCTTTTTTAAATGACCAAATTTAAAGTGGGAAAAAAATGGCTGGACGATAATATAGTCGCTGTAGTAGAAAAAGTCTCAGCGTGAAAAAAAAGCGCGTTCTGAGTATCGCACCGGCATTCATACTCAAAAAAATCACTAATATCACTAATGTATCATTAATAATGATAATAAACATAATAATAAAAATAGTCCTAATTTGATCGGACATCGTTGAGAAATTGCACAAAAATGCAATGGTCTTTTTAATTGGCAGTATTTCGTAATTTTTTTGTTACTTTTTTTAAAATACACTTACAAATCCGGTAGTTATAAAAAAAGTGACAAAAAATCATTGCAGTTATTCAAAAAACACCTTACAGTCAAGTTAAAGGAACAAGGCAACGGGATATTCAGATTCTCCACTGCTCGACGATCATCAAAGAAGAGAGAAAAACTACTAGCCTACTGACCGTCGAACAGTGTCTGGCTTGATGAAATTTCTCTCTTATAACTTCACCTCGCTAACAAATGACTTCTCTGCTTAACTTTCGACTATCTACGAAACAAACGGAAAACAAAACAGATCCACAAACCTCAGCAAAGCGATAACTGTAGTCTCGTCAGTGATGATTCCGATCACATGGACACACTGGGGGAGGAGGAGGGGGGTCAAATCATTTGCGGGGCGGAACTGGGATCCGCTCAACGTATTTCACCACTCCGTGTGTCCGTAATCATAACACAGCTCGTCATCACTCAACGGAGCGTGTGCATGTGCAGTGAACAACAAATCGCAAGACTAGAGTCTCGAGAGCCCCAACAAAGAGAGTATGAAAAAAAAGTCCTCGGCTTAGTCTTGCCATAGTTCCCAGCAAGTCCAACCGAGAGCACAATATACATATACTATGTCGGCAAAGAAACGAAAAAAAATAAAACAATAGAGTCGGGGGGTGAGGAAATGGAAAAATACCCGTGGCATGTCACACGTTTTTTTCGTTACGGAGAGATAGCGTGTACTTGTGAGAGACAAGAAGGAAAGGAGGTGGGACGTGCTGTTCGTTCAGACGTAGTCCCGCTTGCTCTTCTTGGTCCTGCGGTAGCTTCGCGTCAGACTCTGCAGCGCCGCCGTGCTCAGCGCCGTTTTTGTACATGCCACGGCACTCATGTTCTAATTCCTGCCCCTGGAAGAAACGAAAAATTAGGTATGCAAGTGTAAAAAAAAAAAAATAAAGAAAAAAAAAACAGAGTATGAAGCTTACCCAGGCCCAGGATAGTAGTAAGGTGGAGGTCGCTCGTACTCGGTGCTCAATGGTGGTGCCACTGCTGGGGCTGGCTGATACCTCGGGGGACCTCCGTTCGGAAAGTCCCAGTTCCTGTAAAGAAAGGCCGTGGTCTATATTAGCAAACTGAAAATTGTTGGAACAACCAGCTATTTCATTATTTACACCGTCAATGGACGATCATAGTTGATTGTTTCATTATCGAAGGGGAAAAGATCAATTGAGGGTTCGGATCGAGAAACCGGCTCCTCGCTCAAAGGCCGCTGAATAAACATTTTTTTATCTGGAAAACTGAAAATAGAACAACAAAAAAACGTTTTTAAAAAAAAGTTGCGTTTTTTCTTTCTCTACAAAGCAGTATTTTTTTTTTATATTGATTTTACTTTCAAAATTTAGGATTTATTACATCACATTTCGTGGCCTCCGGGAGCGGAGCCGGTTTCTCGATCCGGACCCTCAATTGAAAAAAATTCAGGATAAGATGAAGTAAGACGTGGAAGAAAAAAATACAATCAGTTCGACAGGTCATACTAAATTAAATGTAATGCACTTTTGATATAAAATATACAGGTACAATATGCTTTACAGTATAGTTGATGAAGTACTAGCTCATTCGTTCGTTCACACTCATATTTTTTTTTTTTTTTTTTTCACTCCATTAGTCTTACGATTTGCGAGATGATAGTATTGTACTTACAGTCATGCTTATTACGATAGAGCCTAATTGATTATTAACTATTCAAAGCTTTAAACATAGCAACAATACAATTTTATAGTATAGTTATGCGTTACGATAGAACATGATATATGCGTTGCATATAAATAGTACATAGTAGACTAATCGGTTATCAGGCATATAGATGATGAGATAGATTCTATTTATATAAAGCGACGATGAGATGTCGTGATTGACGTGATAGTAATTAGGGCGTTTCATGTATGATTTGCCATGTGTATGTATAAGTGTAGTATATGAATAAATGTACAACGGCTCGATGTGTATAATATAGTGATTAAAAACATATACAAACGAGACAAATACGATAAAAAAGGTGAACATTTATCAGAAAAATATATAAAATAGTTTACTTTTGTAAATGTCAAAGAAATTTCAATTAAACGGAATCTCTTGATGAGAGAGATATCCTAGTGGGCGACTTACGTGTGTAGGCGCCGCGAGCGTCGCGAGGAGTAGCCTCCCCGCGAGGTTCCCACTCACCTGTAAATAACCGGGAAAAATACCATGTGACCAGTGGAAAATCAACTTATAGTTCTGCGGTTTTTTTTTTTTTTATCGTTCCGGTGTAACTATTGTTTTTATATTTGTTTTTTATTTTTTAATGTACATGTATAGGTATATAGTATGTTTTTATTTTGGAAAATGATGATTTTTCTCATTCAGGAATCCTTTTTTTTATTAATTTTTGCCACATAAACTTAAATTAACATAAGCTTTATGAGCTTCTTAACGAACAAAAAAATAAAAATTCATAACAAAGATAGTAGACTCTCCTTGTTTTGAAAAACTGCATGAAAAATAAAATTTGAAAATTGGTTCATTGAGTATGCGATGAAAAGATGAAACGTATCGAAAGTTTTGTCGATGAGTGGGAACCCTGGTGACTACCAGAATGTATAAAAAAAAATAATTAAAAATTTCAAACAAATGAAATGTAACACAACAAAAAGAGGCATGGCGCGTGTTTGGCGCTTGAAAATGATAATTAGGCATTAATATAATATAGAAGCAGCGTGAAAAATCAAACGAGTGCTGTGTGTATATATTACGATAAATGAAAATGAAAGAAAAACAGGAACAAACAAAAGGAAAAAGCGGCATGTCTGGCATGTGTTGAGCATTTGGTGGGGGAATGTTTAAAACGTCAAGTGCGTTAAGACTTACTGTGATTTACCGAGCTCTACGCTAAATACTTTAGTGGTTTTATTTTGCTTAGCGGTAGTGTTAGGTAGCGCTTTATTGCGCGCCAGCTGTCTCGAACTGCAAAGCAAAAATTGAAAAAAGACAAGAAAACAATTTTTTTTTTTTTTTTTTCAAAATTAAAACTCAGTGAGGCAAAAAAAAATGAATAAAAAAAGAAACAAAGGAGTTGGGGATATTGGGGAAGTTCAGTTAATCGCTCCTCTTACGCGGTAATTTAGCGTGACTCTCTTCTTTTCTTTCTTTCTCCTTGAAGAGGAGCGTATGCAATTTACCGTTAAATAGTCGTTTCGTTCCGTTTCGTTAGAGTGAAGCTAATTCTAGTAACACAACAACGTTTGCAGTGAAAGTGCCTGTACACTTTGTACAAGTACTGAATTTGTTTTTTTTTGTTTTTTGTTTTTTTCAACACTCTTGCCACTCATTTTTATTTATTTTTTTTACTTACTAATATTCGATTTGTAAGACGGTAAATGCGCTACTTTATTATTTTTCGCATACTTTTTTCTGAAAAGAAAAAACAACAACAACAACAGTATGAAAGAAAGTTTTATGAATGGTAATGGATCATCAAGTTGGACTCGAAACAGAAAAAATAGAAGAAAACCAAAAAGTACATCACGTATCATCCGTCCTTGTGATCGATCGGTCGGCGAGTTGAGATAGTTATTATATTAGACAGTAACATGTTAAAATATGAATAATAATAATAGCATAGCGTGGAAAAAAATCAACGAAAAACCAACAGCATTAAGTATACTCAATAGACCACACACCAGCGAAAAGAAAAAAAGAATTCACGCTCCCACAGCGGCGGCTCTTTTACAACGTTACAGAGAGACATACAAATAATGTATCACAAAAGCGACAATAAAAACTCTCGCCTGGTCGTATACAGGCACACAATATTATTATTAAAAATACGCAGGTAGGCATGAATAATCAGGAAAACTATGGACGACGAGATATCGTATTGGGCGAGAAAAATTAACTTACTTGGGCGCTATATCCGAGTAGCGAGTGTCAGGGTGGTGGGAGCTGCACTGGTGACCGTCGCTCACTCGCTCCCTGTCGGTGTAGCCGACCGCCGGGCCGTCGTAGCTCTCGGGATAGCCACCGCCCGGGTGCCCGTGGTGCCCGTGGTGCCCGTGGTGATGCCTGCCGTGTACGGCGTATTTTTTTTCAATGCTACAAAATAATTGAAATCAGGGGCATCGGTTGAGTACGTTTGGATCGTCCCCAGCTTTTGTAAGTTAGTCGCTATAGAGTGTCCGTTGACAGACCGGTGCGTGTAATATGGTGTATTATCGGCGTGCGGCGAGAGTTCGTTGAGAGCTATACATGTGTACTTGTAAAAATTGTGAACAAAAACCGGTGCGTGTGTGGATTTGTGTGCGAGTTGTGAAAAGGGTCTGCTAAACCTGATTCAACAAAAAAATAGATAAAGCATGTATACGTAGGAATTACTGTAAGTGTATGTACACTAGCTGCTCTGGTGTGGATTTCAAAGCAGCTCCGCCAATCTTTCGTTCTTCCGCAACCATATACAACGTGTGATTCATTTGAAGATCAAGTGTGAATGTGACAAAACAAACCAACACACACAAACCGTGGTGATATATTAATAATAATAATCATAAAAATATAACATGAGCGTGAGCTTAACAAACAAACTTGGTTGAGCTAATCTGTCTGATTAGCGAATAAGAAAGCGCAAAAAAATAAAACGTTATCATTTTTGCATGCTCAGATTCTTTAATTGATGTTGAATGGCATGCTAGCGCTATGGTTCCTGTTTTCTTTTTTGCGGTTGTTTGACGTTGAGTACTTACTGAGCGAGGGGCACGTTATCCCTGTCCGCATACGCGTCATACAAATATTCGCTGGAATGGAGTGTTTTAATGTGGTTTAATAATTTTAACAACCAGTCCAGAATTTTTTTTCTTTTTTTTTTTTTTTTTTCAACCTTTACTGAAACTATTTGTTACAGTCGAAATTTTTAAACAAGAAACAACAAATAGCTTCAGCCAAGACTGCATTTTCTCATTAAGATGTGGCAACATCGAAACATTAGAATTTCATTCATCAAGCTTTGTCTGACATGAAGTGACATGATTTCTCTTAGTATTGCAGAGGAGAAATTTTTTTTCCTCTATTCCATCAGAACTCACTTGGTAAATTAAAGGAAAAAAAAAAAATCCAATAGTAAGAGCCTCTATGGTACGAATGTTCATAATAAACTCAATGTATATGACTCGAAAAATGTTTTTAAAAAAACAATGCGGGAAACATTTACATTCTAAAGCTTATATAGGTTTACGAGATTTCCGGGATTCAGCGCTATAAGCCTCGAAACTGCTTATTTTTTACAAAGTTAGTTAACGATACCTCACGTAATGTTAGTAAACTACTTTGTATTGTTTTTTTGAAAATTTGCATGGAGCAAATTAGAGTCGAATCGTTTCAAAGTTACATGAATATCACTCTAGAATTTCAATTTCTCGAGTATAGTATAAAAATCTATCGTTATAATATTGATACAAAAAATATGAATACTTACGGATCGACCAACGGTCCAGGGTAGGGATCAGATTTTTGATAAAGTGCGCTCAATTTAACGCATAAAATCAACGTGGGAATAAAGAGAACTAAGCTCCAACCAACGCTCACCCAAAATCCATTCTGCAAACGAGAAACATAATTTTTCAATTTATTACAGTTATTCAAGGTTATTAATTACAGGTATTATACATAACGTTATAATGTACTAACGAAAGGATCGAGGATTTTGTTACAGCCAGCTACAATAGTCGCATTGTACGCATTCGATATCGGACCGCATTTACCGATGCGCGTTTGAGTACTGTTTATCACATAATTCAGGTAGCCGTTGACCTGGTGGATGAAAGCCTTGCCAAATTCGGCGGCAAGCTGTTGAAACAGTTTGATTTGTTAAAAAATACAGCTCATCTATAAGAAACAGTAGGCATCACGTATAAAAAAAAAACAGCTACCCACCATTTTAACATATTTAGGCCCTTCCTTAGTGATAAAGTCCTGGGCCTTGTCCACCTCCTTGATGAGCTTGTAAATAGCATCTGCCATCGACGAATGATTGAACTTGATGTGCTCCTGCAATTGCATGGCAGTCTCGCTCAACTGATGGCTCAAATTTGCCATGGGAATAACGATGTCCTTGTGATACCCCTCCAAGTCGTACGCGTTCTTCAGAAGCTCTTCCTTGATATTTACGTGGTTCTTCGGCAACTTTGACGCCAGGTCTCTCAGCTTCTCTGCCAGCTGCTGGAGATTGATGTTGGTGATGTTCTCTTTGAGGTGATCAGTATACTGGTCGAAACTGATGTCGCTGAGTCCGCTGTCGGCCAGCGCGTTGAGCTTCATTTTTGCCTCCTTGCTGATGATCTCGTAAGTTCCGGACAGACTGATCTTATCCTCGAGCTTCTGAATCGTCTTGTTGATGTCGTAACGGTCGGTGTAGCTTCGCAGCGTGTCGACATCGATGATGTACTGGAGCTTCAGTACCTTGTAGATGGTCTCGTTTTTATGGCAAGAACTGCAATCAAAACCATCTTGCTGTCCTGTAGACCGAAGATAATACGTTTGAAAAAGAAAACTAACTTGAGTATGTGGCTCATGTTGATGTCGGCGTGGGGATTCTTGGGATAGATGATGCGCTTGATCTCGACGAGGTCGTTGACGAGCTCGAACATCCTGTTGTCGTTGGGGTTCTTCAGCGGCTCGCAAATCGCTCGCTCGCTCAGGACGCCGGTCACCATGTGCGCCACGGTTATAATCATGAGCACGCTCGTCACCAAAAATATCAGCCACACGGCTCTGCAACGTTCAAGCATCGGTCGTCGTTATAATTATAGTATTCCGCCTCGGATTCGATCCAATCTTTACGCGCGCAAGAGACACTCACATCATGAGGAAACAGGCACCGGTGCCCTTGTCGCAGCAGTCCTCGCCGTAGCCGTCGGGCCTCTTGCCGCAGATGCCGCACAGCAGGCCAAAGACCAGACAGGTGAGAATGGTGAGGAGGATGCACGAGATGGCGAGGCCGAGGTAGTACCTGCCGTAGATGAGCTCGCTCAGCGCTGTCTCCAGGTTCTTCGGGGTGAAAAAGTCGCTGAGGGTCGTTCGGCTGAGCAGCATCTGCAACCTGTCGTCACCCTTAAGACGGTAAGAACAAAGGAATCGGATTTTTGCACGACCCACCTGTAGGGCGAGTACTGTTCGATGTGGTTCTTGGCGTAATTGAGCTTGGGCACGTAGTTGCGGTCGATGTCCTGGCTGATGCGCTCGATCATCTGGGCGATGTCGTCGGCGACCTCGGCGAACGATTCGCCGGCCCTCTTGATGCTGGCGCTGACGTCGGGTATCGTGTGGTTGACCGATTGCTGGATCTCGCGCTGGATGCTCATGAATTGCTGCCGGCCGCGGCGCACCTCCTCGACGATGTTGTCGTTTAGCAGCTGCGATATGTTGTTCAGCGCTTTGGTGACGTCCTGGTCGGGTAGCTGTGAATACGTGTTTTTGTTTTTTTTTTTGTTTGTTTCTCTCTCTCTTTTTTCTTCTTCGTGCATACGTATACAAATATACATATCGAGCGATGGGTATGTACAAAAAATAACAAAGTACTTCATGCGCATATCTCACGGGCAGTTCTACTGGCTAGGTAATAATGATAATGAAAATAACATCAGATCTAATTAATACTGCACTATTGTACGTAGTACGTGCTTACGGCTGATAACTTACAGACTCAAGCTATTTATTTTGGTTAGCAAGCATGAAACGAGAATACGTTTACAAGGCATGATTATAATGTCGCATGTAATCATATTATGCTGTGAATAAGAATTAAAGGATCATTAGCAATACAACGAAACAACAGCCTCAATTGTAAGAAAAAAAATGTATGTTGCAGCAGCAAGTTTGCACAGTTCAGCAGCGACGAGTAAAAGTAAGTAATATAAAACAGATCGAATTCACATAAGTATATTATTAATATGTAGAGTTGCATTTGAGCGATGTATAATGTACCTTTGGAAAGTATCGGTCCAAGTACTGCGTGGAAATAAAAAAGAAAGAAAAAAAAAAAAAAAAAAAAAAGAAAAACATGGACGTTTTATTCGATGTACGTATAATGTTTGACGAGATCGGAGGAGCGTGTACATGGGGGGGGGGCTCTAAGAATATAGAACTTTGTCGCCCCTACCTTGTCGAACTCGGCCTCGACCTTCATCTGGTTGATCTTGTACTTTTGCACGGCGTCCCTGCACTCGGGACTGACGCAGGTGCTGAGCGTCTTGAGCAGACTGCCTTTGACCCTCCTGACGACTGTCGTCGCGGGGATCGAAAGAGAGGGAGGAAAAAAAAGTGAACGAAACCCATGGTTCGGGGGGAGACTCTGACGAGCGCATACTCACGGATATCGAGCTGCGAGGCGTTGTTCCTGAGGTGCCGGGTGATCTCGTTGATGGACTTGAGGTCCCTGCTTATGCTCCCCAAGCCGGAGACTATAACGTCGAGGTTCATCAGCGAGACCGCGTTCGAGTACTCGGCCAGCTGCTCCGTCACGATCTTCCCGCTCGCCTGGAGGATGCTGTTCAGGGCGAGCTCGAGCTCGCCGTAGTTCTGCTTGAGCAGCGTGTCGATTTCGCCCCTGTGTACGCGAGGCGCGTCGTTAGATCGTCATGGACGCTCCGCGCGAACGACGCGTCGAGGGAGCGGACGGAAAAAAATAATGCTCGCGTCCGTTGGTGAAACCCGACACCGAGAGGCCGGGATAAAAGGGAAACTGCACGCGCGACTCGTCCGAAGACAATAATAGTTCTCAAGTCGTTTTTCCCCAACGAAAATCCATCGCGACCGAGCACGATCTCACCTGGTGGTCCGCAAGTAGAGCTTGACGTCCTGGAGACTGACGTTGGCCGAGCCGGGCAGCTCCCTCGTCCCGTCCTGCATGTACTCGTTGGTCACGAAGGCGCACACGACGCCGAACAGTACGCAGGTCGACAGGCCGATCAGCGCCCCGCTGAAGACTATCTTGCGGCAGTGGTCGTGCTTCTTGTCGAACGGCTCGCTGCGGGCGCCGCAGTGGCCGACGCAACGGCAGCAGCAGAAGAACAGCCCGACGCAGGGCAGGACCGCAGCGAGGAGGAGGCCCGCGAGGGCGAGGCCCGCCAGGCCGCCGTAGTGGGTCAGGATGATGCGCCACTCGGTCGTCGGGTCCGCGAATTTGGGCGTCCGGTGCGCGTCGAGGCGTATCATGCCTGCAAAGTTGGACGGTCTCGTCATTATTTCACGCTTGCGTGCACTGTCGGCTGGAAAAAACGAAAATCCCTGGAAAAGCCCCCCCCCCCCCCCCCCCCCCCCCCCCCCCCCCCCCCCCCCCCCGCCCCCCTGCAGCGGAGAAACGGGCGCGGTTCCGAATTTTAGCTTCAAGCGGCAACGAGCGGAGAAACGCCGGGGGCGAGGAAGAAGAAGCTCTCGCGGTCGACCGCAGGGATGATTTGTCCGCTCGCCCGCTGCGAACAGTATGAAAATAACGGCCAAAGCCTTCGATCGCGCTGTCACTGCACGATAACGATTTCGAACGATTTGCAAAACAGTCCGTACGCGTCGCATTTGCATTACAGGTGTATCGTGGGCAAGAAGGCATATTCCCCTCGATTTCTAATTCATCGCGGGGGTGATCGTTCGGGGCCGATCCTCTTCCTCCCCGGAGAGCAGTCGCCGTTGGTCAGGACGGCGACCCGATATCTTGTTTTCTATTTCCGCGCGCACGCATACGCGTGGAATTTTAGTCGGGTGACTCTATCCGACGGACGATCGGTTTGTTTACGAAAAAAGATACGCGTGCATACGGGGGGGGGGGGGGGTTTTCCGGGGGTTTTGGTTTTTTCCCGCCGACAGGGCACGCAAGGGGGGAATAATGGGGGGGCCGGCCAACTTTGCAGGCAGGAAACGCCTCGCCGC
>JAPYYV010005736.1:0-15052 GCA_030522625.1 Copidosoma aretas | reverse complement strand
GCTTTCGAGATGTCGAGGACGCAAAATATCATAACCTGCTGCCAACTCATTGACACAGATCTTTTTATTTACATATTTAATAGCCTTTATTTTTTCTTAGTATATTTATCTTAATTACGTGATCAAAACGTTTCAGACAACCTATATTATTCCAATGCTTTTATAAAATTCATAAGATCCAAATAAATAAACAAATTGATTAATTATAATGTTACTGTTTATTGTTTTTTTAACAAGATGATTATAAGTGCAACATATCACAAATTCAGACAAACCTATTGGAAACTCGAATCCTTAATGTTTGAAAGTAGTTCTTTTCGTCCGCCATATTAAGAGCGCCATTTTTAATTTTTATAAACAGAGAGCTACTTCGTATTACCTACCTCTTAAACGTTTATGCAGAAACTGTTAATGTAATATTTTTTAGGAAAATCTGATCCTAGAAGTAGCTAACACTCTGGGTTTGACTTGAATTTTTGTGAATCGGCGAGGAACAAATTTAAAATTTTCATATCTCGGTCAGAACAAAATTAATTTGGACGATTTACAGTTGATTTTGAAGTTAAAGGATCATACTTTCGAATAATGCTACTGGCTTTTTGCAAAACAATTACCTCAAAATGTTACATAACCTCAAATATGTCTAAAAACAGTGTTTTTTGCACATTTAGGTTAGGATATCTCGAAAACCTGACGTAATAGAGATATTCTGACGCTGGATTCGGATTCAGCGCACCAAAAACCTTCGGAAATGTATAATTTCGTTTCTGTTTTTAAATTTTTTAAAAATTTTGTTGGGCTGTGTTATTACTACTATCGTAGATTTTGGTGTGATGTCTCATAGGTAAGATACAAATTTTACCAAGTTTATTCGACAACTTTGTCCCGCAGATAGCATGCGGAGAGACATGCCCACAGCAAATACTAACTATTTAGCAGCTGGAGGAGTCCCATATGTTAGAAAAGGCCTACTTTGTAAAAACTATTATATTTACCTGATAAGATTTTACAGTAAACAGATCACATATTACAAATTAAGGGTACTTATTGTGTGGAAAAATATTATTTTATTGAAATTGCAATATCACGTAAGTTTAAAAAGTCATTTTTTCAACAAGTCACTTTAGACGTAGAGACTTTTTTACTAGGCGTTCGATTGTAATTTTTCGAAAGTAATTTTGTTTCTCAAACTATCGCTGAGAACTTTACCGATTTAAATTTTAAAAATATTAAGTATATAAAATTGTAGGTCTCAATTTTTATCCCCCAACAATTGAAAACTAACAACAAGTAGAACTAGCTTTTTAAACACTTGACGTTATGAGAATTTAAATTGGTAAAGCTGTGAGTAATTGTTTAAGGAACAAAATAAGCTTTGGAAAACTAATATCAAACGAAAAATAAAAAAGTCTCTATGTTTAAGTGACTTTTGAGATTTATCAATACTCCGTTGTCAAATAAAGACAAGATTTTTACAAAAAAAATAAAAGCAATTGATTAAAATACTTGATTTGAAATGACATTTTCAATTCTTCTACATAGTAACCATAACGTATATAATGATTTGATTGTACATCCGTCAAAATCAAACAAATATAGTACTTGTCACTTTAACGGTACGCGTACGCAAAAAGCAGCAGTGATCATAGCAAAACCTTTAAACTAAAAAAACATGATACTTTATCAGACAATATCTCCGTAGTTTCATCGTCAACATCTTTTTTCTTAACTTTGAAATCAAGCTTACGATATCGACTTTCGTGCTGTTAGGTTTTTTTAGGTATTTGCTATCTGTGCGAAGTTACAACCTGATTTCAACCGGAATTCAGTGTGATTTGTAAAAACGCCATAAGAAGTATGTTACAGAGGGTCATTTTTAAAACTGATTTTTTCAATATTTTTATCGATGACCTTACCTGAAATTTCGCATGCGAGTTTAAAAATCAATAAATAATAGCATTTTCCAATTTTATTTGATTATCTTCTTGTTTGGATATCAATAAAACCTTTTCAAGCTGAATCCAACGATTCTTTGTTAATAAAATTTCTTTAGGATTTTTTGGCACAGGATAAAACAAAGAACTAAATATATTTACTTTTATACATATCCAAAAGATAATCCACAGAATAGCACAGTCAGACAGAAATCGGTAATTTTAATGCGATGAACGTTGGAAAAGGATTGATGGAAAATATACTTATTTTCATATGTTTCGTACCGTGGCACTTAAGTTTAGCATTAACTTTTTTGCTGAGAATGCTGCGCATCATAATCAGTGCTGCCAGACCGTGCGGTTCTGTTGCTCATCGTAAAGTATGGCAAAGTAGAGGCTCGTGGCTATTGGCCGAAGCCTCTACAGCACAGCGCGTAAGAGTATTTCATCCAAATCCCTCTACTCTGGCTTCTCCCACCACCTTTACAACACAAGCCCGCAGGCACAACTTATGTACCACTTCTATACAAATACCATCAGGAGTTGCTGCGATAGCCAAGTGGATAAGCAGCACACACACATTAGCAAGGAAAACTTTCAAATAATGACTTTGCGACGATTTTTTTTTACACCCTTTTTAAATATCATAATAAATATAAATTTATAATTTATTCACGATTATTTTAAATTGGTTTACAGAAGCCTTGTCAAATTCTGACAACAGTAGTAGAATACATAAAACTCAAACTTTAGTAATAAATTTAATTGTTAAATGAGTTGCTATTCAAATGAGGTGTACGCTTCAACTTTATGTTGTCAATTTATTAATTTATGTGCATGTTTGTTATACAGTGTAAAGACTAATTAAACTCCAAAAATATAATGACATTATTTATTGACGCTGTTACTGCCACTACTTCAATCTGCAAAATAATTGTATATTAATTTAAAAAAAAACTACTCTTGCAAGAAAATTAGAAATTACAACGAATAATTCAAAAATGGTCGTTGGCCGGTATAATTTTCATATCTTAATCTTATGATTTTGTGATAAATGAAATCGATGTTAGTTTATTACACATTATTTAATGCGGCACAATAATTAAATGATAAAAAACCAAGATTTTTGAGAGAAGCGTAGATATTGGTATAAAAAAATATGGTCTTGTGGAAATAAATTAAAGAAATATACTCTTCTCATTATGATTTTCATACCCAAAAATTTTATCAAAAGACCAAAAAAATTTCAGAGATCGATTTCCATTGATTTCTTGAAAAATTCAGCAAAAAATTAAAATGCTTATAAAGCATGAAACACGATATGAGAAAAAATTAACGGGGATTAAGCACGAAAGTCTTTTTTTAAGATCTTACGAAAATTTTTTAGACTCATTGTTAAAGTTTCAAGCTTCCGAATTACGTCAAAAAAAGTATAGCTTAAGGTACTTATTTAAAAGATATTGATGTCAAATCCGAGCTTTTCTATGATTTAACATAATGAAGTCGGTACAAAAGATTTTGTAGCTTTGGTGAGAAACAAATAACTCATTTTCAAAAAACCCATTTTATGTAAATATGGAAAATGGCGGAAATACCATTATTTATTACAATTGTACTATTTTATCTGCTCTATATGATATGTTTTCGTGGTATTTTCTTTCTTCGTCATGGTTTATAGATTTAATTGTATAATACACTCGTATTTCGAGTGATTTTGTCAAAAATTTCTGACTTTATTCAAGAATGACTATAGTCATGGACAAGAAGACTATATTAACTTATAGAAAAGCTCTGATTTTTCATCAATATCATTTGAATAAGTACCTAAAGCTATATTTTTGAACGTCATTCGAAAGCTTGAAACATTATTAGTAAATGGAAAAAATTTCAATGATATACAAAAAAACTATCGTGCTTCACCCCACTTAACTCTTCCTCATGTAGTGTTTCATGCTTCATAAACATTTTAATTGGGTACTGAATTTTTCAAGAGATCAATGGAATTCGATCCCTAAATTTTTTTTTGGTTTTTTGATAAAATTTGTAAGGATGAATAGCACACTGAAAAGAGTATATTTGTTTAATTAATTTTCAAAAGACTGTATCTTTTCATATGAATACCAAAGTTGGTTTTGAAAATTTGGTTTAACATTAATTGAAAAATTTGTGTATCTAAATACAGATATAAAGGACTAATACTTCGTTGGCACTTATTAAAACAAAGTACAAAATAAAATTAAGCTATCGTGCCGCCTTACATCATGTGCAAAAAACAAACATCGACTGTATTTATCACGAAATCATGAGATTAAGATATTTAAAATATGTTGGCAAACTACTATTATTTTACTCTTGTTTAAAAAGTGTGGAGAAAAAAAAAATCTGCGCAAGCCAAGACTCGGAGGATTGCCTAGCCAAAATGTGAGTGCTGCTGATCCACTCGACCATCATAGCAACTCCTGGCGGCACTCGTATAGAAGTCGTTCTTAAGTACATGTCGGGCGGCACTGATCATGCCTTTTCTCAATGAATCTACGTGAAAACAAATTGTTGTTATGGAACTATAAGCCAAACAAACCAAAGTTCAATAACTGAAAATTATTATGTAGTTAGAAACAAAAACTTAGCTTTTTTTTTTAATACCTTCCTTTCGCGTACTCCAATAACTAATGCATTTTTTACGGAAGAGTCTAGTTCTATTTTGGGTACGGAAAAACCGTTCGTTAAGGAAATTCCAGCGCCTTACTGCACTTATTACTCGTTTTCGAGAAAAAAATTGTAACCTTAAAATAAAAAGTTTTATTTAAAAAAGTTCTACGAATTTTTTTAAATCTGAAAGGTATTAATATCTCGTTATGGATTTAAATTTTAAAAGCGTGCGTACACAATTTCAAATCAAAAAATTGAAAAGCAATTTCTTGAGAAAACTTTGTGCTGGGCTGCGCTCAAGCACGGGTTTTATGCTGTTTTTTTTTACAAAATACAGTATATCCATTAAATATTAGTTTTATATTCTTGTTCATTTATTGAATCACATAACTATATAATTTGTTGATAAATCATTGTTAAACTTTGCAAGCCAAAAAGTACGTATGTATAACTTTTAATAATTGATTATAAGCAATAGATATTTTAAAAGTTTGGTTTAGCTTGTTAAGTGTATTAGTACTTGCTGATTGTTGTGTTATTTTCACTTTAATAGTTGTACTTTACAATTAATAGGTTATAACATCGTACAAATGAGATACAATGTAATCATTCGAAACTATAATTATTCATGTTTTAGTTTTATAGCTGAAAAGTTCAGGGTTTAAATCTGCAAATTTAATATTTTGGGTAGTATTATAATTATTGTACATATTTTTTTTTAATTTCAGAGCATTATGATGTATTCATTTGCTATCTGTATTAATCACAGTATCGTGTAGTAATGATTGTAGTAAGTAAATAAAAATTTGCCTTACGGGTATTTACAAAAAATTCTGATCAATTGTCTTATATGTCAGTTACATGCAAAATTGCTCTATGGTGTATTGCATAATAAAATGTGGCTATCTCTACCACGTGTTAGATATAAAAATTTATCCAAAATGCCTGATTGAAAAATTAATTCGAATCGGTGCTGCAATCCTCTCGGAAAAATAGGTCAAAAAGGACATGTAGGTAGATATCTAAGACATTTATCAGCTAAACAAAAAATATTGTTTTCTTATGTACTAGATGACGCTAAAATTTTCTGCACTTGCAGATACAAACTGGGCCAGAGCAGAAAAAACTCGATCACATCGAAATGTCGGTCTAACAATAATGTAGATAAAAGTATAATTTTACATAAAAAAAAATCATTTGGATGTAAGAACTGCTAGTTTAGGATCTTTTTGCTGAAGATGTACAAGATAAATTTAATCGACTTCATGAATTGTAAGAATTACTAACTGTTTTGAATGAAAAATATAAATCTTTGGATCTACATGATCCCCAAATAATTTAAATCCTTAGTATAGCCCCATTATTTTGGAATATTAGAAAAGCAGCGAAGGAATTTGGAGGAACGACACGTATGGCAAAGAAAGGAAAAGAACTACGGGAATCATATGGACTCTTGGCAAAAGATCCAAGAAGGCAAGGAAAAAAACTGGTAGACAATACAGTAACGCATATTTAGCAGTTTTACACTAGTGATCCTAACTGCAGATTAATGACAGGAATGAAAAATACGATTTCTGTAAAAATTGATAGTAATCGTGTAGTAAAACAGAAACGAGTATTAATGCTGGGATTAAAAAAATAGTATAAAAAATATAATAAGCTTAATAATGACAAATTTTTTGTAGGATTAAGTTCATTTGCTAAGCTACATGTAAAGCAGTGTATTCATTCAGAGGGATCGGAAACCGTGTGTGTATGCATAATCCATTAAAATTGTAAGCTAATGTTAGATGCTATTGGTGTACAAAATCTAACAAAAAAATCTAAACAACAAAGTAGTAATCAAATAATTGTTTACAAATATTAATGTGTAAAAAAACTACACTATCTTGAGACTGAGACGTTTCTACCGAATGTTCTGAAACTAAAGAGTTTTATCAGTCATTAATCATAAATACATATTTTTATAGAATCTCTTATTAAAGAGATAAAATTTAGTGAGTGCATTTCGATTGATAGTTGCACATTGCAATCGAAAATTTCACCTTTAGATAAATTTGTTGATGAACTGAACGAAATAGTGCAAATGTCAAAACCTCATTCCTTCACAGCTAAGGAAGAGTCACAGTTTTTCAAAAGTAAACAGAAAGCTTGAAGGATGGAGAAGCAAAAATCCATCGCGATTTCTTAGAAAATTTTTCATTCGTAGTTAAAAATGCATAGCAAGGCTTCTACTTAAATAATAATAAGTGTACGATATTACCTGTAGTCTAATATTTCAAGGAAAACGAAGAAATAAACACAAAATGTTAATTTTTATATCGGAATGATTGAAACACGATACACAAGGTATTTACAGAATGCAATTTTCATTAGTTCCTGAAATCATAAGACACGTCAAATTTACAAAAGCAATTTATTGTACTGATGGCGCAAGACAGTATTTTAAGACAGATACCAAATAGCTAATCAGATAAACCATAAAAAGGATTTCGGAGTACAAGCAGAGTGGCATTGTTCAGCAACAGCGCATGACAAAGGAATAATGGATGGGTTAGATGCCACCATAAAACGAGAAGCTTATCGTCAAAGCTTCATGGCAAAACTTAATGATATAATTTCAACAGTAAAAAAATTGTATAATTGGGCAAAGAAAAAATTGACTGATGTATGTATATATAATGTACTACAGCAAAATTGATCATATTAGAATAACTAGAAAATTGAATAAAAGGTTCAATTCCGTACACCAGTACCAAACACATAAAAAAATCATGCATTTATAGTTTTTCAAGAGAATACTTATTTTCAAACCGTCAATGTAATCTCATCTCTTTGATTTCTTTATAATCCAATTTACTTAATGTTCCTAACGTTCTATAAAAAAGTATATCTGAGATGATTATTAGTTACAAAACTTCTATAAGATAAGTATGTTCACACACAGATTGTAGTCAGAAGGAGAAACATATTTATGGTCACGGATCGAGCATATAAAAGGCAGCTTTTTTCCAATTTTTTGTTTTCTTAGGAGATGCTTTGATAATGAAAATTACTTCGAAAGTAAATACTTTAAGGTGAGGCGGTAGGCACATTTTTTTTATAAATAAATTCAATCTAAATTTATATGCAGCAGGACAAAATACATAAAAATAAACTAATCTCCCAACAATTTTTTCCAACTGCTCAATAAACAAAAATAACCGCTTTTAGTCGAAGATTTTTTGGGGTTCGCATCTTTTAAGTAGCATTTCTAGTACAAACAAAAGCTATTTTTCCTACCAGCAACCTTGGTACACCCTCGTTAGAAAAAATAAGATTAGCCACTTATGTGCATCCGACCAGGGGGGTCCCAACGATCCCTCGTGCGTTGCTTCGCAAGCGCCCTCGGGATCAGGGGCTGCCCTAGTAAGATGCACATTTGTGACGAAAACTACTATTAGTATTCAGTATTAACGAATATATGAAAAATTTTTTTTGAAAAATTTTATTGTTTGTGATAGTCAAATGGAAATACTCATTCTCTTGAAAGATTTTCTCAAGTGAAGTTCGATAAGCATCATTGTATATGAAAGCTAAAATGTCTAATTTCAGCCATCAAAAACACAAATTATTACGTATTTTTTTTTTTTTATTATTTGAGCGTTTATTAATTAAAATTTACCACGTTTCTTAAAGATTTTCGAGGTTAGGTGCGATATGCAGGTTTTTTATGGGAACGCAATATATAATAAGGTTTGGGTAATCGTAAAAAGATTTTATTAATAATTTTTTGATAATTTTTTTCGTCCTGGCTAGTATAATACAAAATTTTTCTTTTCGAATGGTTACTTAAGATCAGGTTCAACATAAAATCTTTTTTTTTTATCACTTAGGATAAATTATTATGGAGCAATCAAAAATACATAAATATGAGCTTTTTTCCAGTTTTACTACTATTTGGGAAGTCGAAAAATTTAAAAATCTATTTTTTTTAGGGTGAGCTCTCTGCTTTCTGGCCACTACATGGGAGCTACTATTTTAAATTTCGAAAATGGGCAAGTTGCTTCTCGAAGTAAAGATAATAAACTTACTTTCCCACTAATTTTTTTTTCAAACCTAGTACATTTTGGTAGGCAGGGGTGTCACGCTTGAGAAAGAATGCCCCATATGTATATATGGTTAATAGGTATTGATCAGAAAAAAACCGCAGTATCTTTGCATAAGTGAAGGCATTAGAAAGTTTAGAAGTTTGGGATGCGTGGCCTTCTGTGTAGTAAAAGTTTTTTTAAAGTTTATATCAGCAGTTTGATTGTTAAAAAAATAAGCTTATTAGTTGCAGTTTTCCTAAAAATGAGTGAAATCCTATAAAAATCGACCATTAAAAATAGTGAAAAAATGTTATGCTAGTTTAAGTGTTATCCATTATTTTTTTCCCAATTCCTTTATATAAAAGTAGTGAGATCTACAATAATATTTTTCCAAATTGCCATTGGTCGAAATACAATTGATCGAACTTAAATTGAGAGTAACTTTTGTTCTTAGCTTCTTAGAGGAAAACAGTGGAAATGGAAAATTGCTGAAGGTACATATTCAAATATTTTAATCATGACAACAAAAGTTTAATCCTGGCACTAACAGCAGATGTCTAGAGTTATAGATTTTTAGAAAATGTACAGTGTAAATAATCTAAAATTAGTAATTTTCAATATGCAACCTTTAGAGTTCAACTTTTTTCACACCAACATAGACAGAGTTACACCTAAATGAGCATGTGCAAATGATCAAGTATACAGAATGCTTATAAATTAAACAAGCAAGTGTATAATTTAAACACTTGATTGCAGGTGTATGAAAATTCTGACTGTGATATCAAATAAAAGTATCAATATTCTCCATCCGAAGGGTAAGAATATAAGTAAGAAAACTCGGAGTTATCTGTTTTTGTATTACTGGCTTCTAATTCAAGATTAGATGCAATTATTTGATGTGTATCACACCCAACGAATTAAAGTACTCAAGATTAGGAATAAGGAGTACGAGTCTAAGCACTTGTTCAGAAGTTACAGCTATATAATCATGTAAAAATGATAAAATATACATAATGCTCCAATTCAATAAGCATTTGACCGTATGATTACAGAAGCATGTGTTGTTAAAACAGAAGTCTAAAGATTTTTCATCTGATAAAAACTGGAAATTTTCGGATTCTTGCAGCTGGCTTTAAACTCAAGATTAAATTTGATTATTCGATAAATGAGATGAAAGTAAATGACTGTTTAATTAAGAGTACAAGTCCAGCTGTCTGTACAGAAGTCATACCTGCATGACCATGTGCACATGGGACACAGGATACTTGAATCAAATGAGCAGTGTATCATTTGAACACATCATTGCAAGTGTCAGAAGTCTGATAAAACTAATCAAATTCAAGTATCAATATTTTCTATTCGAAACAGAAGAATGTTTCTGGAAGGACTAAAGATCCTCTATTATTTATGGTTGGTTTAAAACTCAAGATGAGAAAAAATTATTTGATGTTTAAAATTAGAATACCGAACTTTTCAAATAAGGTGTAAAAGACCAGTGACCAGCACAAACCATCTGTATAAACATATGCAACTAAAATACACAGAACCCGCAAATTAAATAAGTGAGTTTTATTCGAACACACCATTGCAGGTATCGTTTTGATAGTATAAATCAACGAAAAGCGTCAAAATTATCCGACCGGAAGTGACAAAAGAGTCTAAACAAATTTTAAGTTCTACATTTTTTGTAGCTGGCTTTGAACTTTAGATTAAATATTTAATGAGATTAAAGAATTTAAATTTTGAACAAGAAAATCACGATATGATAGAGCTGATTTATGTTTTTTTTTTCAAGAATTGTTTTTCTAGCTGTTTCAAAGTGGGTCCATATCCATCTACTGGATGAGGAAGAGCCAAGTTGTGCTTTTTATTGTAATTTAACAGAAAGGTAGGGTATTTTGTTTTTAGAAGTTGGTAAACTTGAATCTTTGGTATTTTATTCACAATATTTTGATATATTATGTATCTATTGTCATATGTATATGAGTATATGCAAGAAAAACTGTTATTATTGGCAAGACATAAGATGTTAATAGATGCATTGCTATAAATTTAAATTACATTTTTATGATTCGTTACATTAGCCACTATGTACAATTTTCATTTTTATGCCCTGTATACCAGTTATGCGCAAAATTTTACTACAAGAACTCACTCTTGTACGAACAAGTGCCCCTAACTCATCACACTAATCACACGTTCAATATTTTTGATCACTTTCATAGAAATACCATTAAAAACTTTAAATAAAACTAAAAGCTAAGAAGATATTTTTTTAAAAAAAGTTTTTATTTATTCAAGAATATGCACACATGCAATTTTAACAAATTTTACACAATAATTTGTTTTAAACACAAAAAGTATATCTATTCCGTACTCAAATCTCTTATTACTTTAGCATGTCAAAGGTGAACTATACTAATACTAAAATATAGTAGAGTGCTGGAAAGCCCCCTGAAAAATTCATTTTTATTAAGCTTAACACTTACATTATCTCTCAACGTTTTACATAGTATTGATTTATATTTCAAGGCTTTTGAGTTACAGTGCTTCATTGACTAAATATGTAGTAGATTAAGATTAAAACGTAAATTATGATTAGAAAACTTTTCTCAAAAATTAAATGCTATACTAGAAGTTGTCATCAGGGCGCGGGGGTTAGCACGCGAAATACGCAGGGGGCGAAGCCCTACGAGAATACATATATGTATATATATATATATATCTTTTTATATTATATAGTTTTTAATGATATTTCATAGTGAGTCTGACCCACCACGCCCCCTACACCCCTTCGCCCTGTTTCAGTATGCATGCCTACCGTTCCTCCACAGCCCCCCCCCCCACAGATCACCATAATGCCCCCCCCCCCCACATTATAAGATAAAGATATGTTTTTTGTTCATCAAACAAAATTATTCTCCCCCCCACTGCCCGCCAGAGCGTCCCTTATTTTTACCATGGCCCCCCCATGTCCCCCCGCGCCACCTCCGCGCCCCGCATTTTGTTAGGTTGTTCTTTATTTACCTAATATTATGAAATTTTCATCCGTTAATTATTTTCATAGATCCCCCGAAGATGGCCGAAATCACCCGGAAGATACTCGCCCCGAACTTTGCCGAAAATAGACAAATTATTCCGATTACAGACAAATCCTCTCACCAAAGCGCTTTAACATCGTCAAACAGTGCCGAAAACAACCTATTGCAGCCAAAGCCGCACCTTCACAGCCCCTTGCAATTTTTCTGTTTTGCCCGCATGTCTTATTTGGCAAATAGCCAGACGCACAAAAATAAAACGTGACCGTTAGTGATACGACTAATGAAACAGATAACGGGACGTACGCTCGAGTTCACTACGAAATAGAAAAAAATTTACGTGCGTCTACGTCATATAATACACAAATACGTCTCACTATTTAATATTTTATTGCGAATCCAAGAGTTGAGCGTTCTTATATGGTCAATTTTAAGTCGATCTACAAAATATCCGATTACGTTAAGTAAAAGAGGAGAAAAATTGGAAACGGCAGGATCTCCATAGAACATAACCTCTTACCTCCCACGTCCTCTTAAGCACCTAAAACCAAATAACCAAACAGAATCGCTTGCTTATACTGTTTATTAATAAGTCATTTATTTACTAATTGAAAGTGTAGACAGAGTAGTCTATTGTGTTTCCGAATAATGTATATGGAATGAAAACAGCCTATTGCAGTAATCGGGCAGAGCGATCGATTCATGTATATGGTGCAAAAAAAACCAGATGTCTGCAAACTATAATTGCGCTGTAGTTAGAAAACTATATCTAAGCAGTGATAGGCTAAGATCTCCGAATTGAAAACCATGCTTTTTTTCATACAAAACATGATTACCAATATATTTCCGTGAACTATACTTACTGTAAAGGTATGTAATACTTTTGATAATGATGTTGATGGACAACGTTTGCTGGATAGCACATACATTTGACAATGGAGAAACCAAATTATATTTTAGGGCAAGTAAGTTCCATATTAGTCAGAAAGAAAACATTTGTTATAATACAATGTTCTACTACTACGTTAAAAATAACCAACTTTGCTCCACTGAGGCAGGAAACAATAAACGTGACAGTCAGTGATATTACTGATGCACTCCAGATCAATACGGAATTCGAATTAAAAAAATCCCAAGAACTTATAACAAAATAACCAAATGGACTCACCTGCTAACACTGTTTATAAATAAATAATCTAGTTCGTAATTCAAAATGTAAGCAAAGTAGTATATTGGGTTACGGGACACCGTACCTAGTATAATCACACCTTATTACAGGAATCGCACAGAGTAACCGACTCATGGACATGGTGGAAAGAAAACCAGGCATGTGAAAACCATGATCATGTTGTAGTCTAGCAAACTATAACTAAAATGTAATTGGCTAAGGAGTCTGAATCGGGAACAATGTTATATTCATACAAAATATGATTAGCACTATTTTTTAGTATATTATACTTACTATATAGGTATATAAAGGTGTATTATAGTTTTGATCATAATGAACACAGAGAAAGTTTGCTGGATAGCACATGCGTTTGACAACGGAGAAAATCAATTAATATTTTAGGGCAATTAGGCTTTATATTTGTCTAACAGAAAACATGTGTTTGAATACAATGGTCTACTACTACGTCGAAAAATGACCAACTTTGTTTTAATGCGGCAGAAAATAAAAAACGTGACCAACAGTAATACAGCTGATGAAACAAATCCAGGATAGAACACTGGTATATTAAGCTCAATATCAAATCCAAATGAATGAGAACACACGAACCTAAAACAAAATCACCAGAATTGACTCTTCCGCACCAGATTAAAATTATGATCAAATATTTTATCCACTAATTAAAAATAATTTCAAAGAAAAGCAAAAATATGAATCTCTAGCTCCTTCAACCAAATAACCCATTATACTTCAACATAATTACTGCAGGGGAAACAAGTAATTAAAGTAAAAAATATTATTTTTTTTAATAATTAGATTATTGGGAGAGTGGGATTTTTATAATTATTTCAGAAGTAGTCATAGAATTGTGTATTTACAGTCAGTCTAGAAAAAAGTGCCATTAAAGTAGGGAAATTTTTTATAAAGAACTCGGGCACCCATGTTCACTTCTTTGGTACACAATATAATTAGATGTGACTGATTCCGCTAAAATAGGCTCGGCGATGATTACAGCTCTTACGCGAGAACAGGGATAAATTGTACAAATCAAAAGCTAGAAATTTATTTCAACCTTTAATAAAAAGACATTTTAAGGGCACTTCAGAAGAAGGAATTTAGAGGTAATAAGAAGTTTTTTTAGTAGGTCAAAACCTACAGATTCCAACGGTGTCCTTATTTACCTCCCTAAACCATAAAAATTAGGAGATATTTGCAATCAAAGTTTGCATTTATAAACAACCTATTATGGAGCAACCTGAAAACATATTTTATTCGTAACAGTGATCAAGGAGTTACATATTAAAAGAGTGACTGTATTATAGTAAAAATCCTCAGCTTTCAGATAGAACCTCGCAAATTGTAGGTTACCCTGAAAAGATTCCAAATATTTTGCAGAGTATTGATCGAGGCGTAGTATAAGCAGGGTCGTGGCAGAAACGAATTATATTTTTTTTGAGACGCAGGGCATGCGCTTTTCAATATTCCAAATTTATACTGCAAGTGTTTACGATGGAATTGTATTTTATTAAGTAATTGTAATAGTGTACACATATTAATAACTTACAGTTAATTTTTTGAAACGAAGCTTTTTATGGGACGTTCGGCATCTCGGCTTGGGGAGTGACTTTCCGAAAAGTGACACAATTTTGCGACATAGTCACGTGGTCTCCTTCTCTCTATATAAAACAATTTACAAAGACACTTGTTCAAAAAAAGACCCCTGGCCGGGACTCGAACCGCGGACTATGGCGTGCCAGTCTACGACCTAGCCGAACAAGCCACCGCACGCTTTTTATTACGTATGCATAATACAGTATATGTACGGTGAACTAGTGTGCAACTTTGCACGTATGGATACACGTATGCATGTGTGTAACTTTTGTATGTAACTATTTACTATTAGGTCTGTTCGAGGATCTCGATGTGCGGTGTCGCGAGATCTCGCGACGTTCACGGTGCCGTGCGCGTCAGTGTAAAGAACGCGTGTTATTTACAGTTCGCCCCGTAATCTCGCAACACTCACGTCACTCACTAGTCAGCTTCCATAAGGCTGCGGTCACATGGAGCACGGAGTCCACATACGGAACCCATTTGAGCCGATAGGAGTGAGAGAGAGGTGTACAGAACTGCAGTGTGCCATGTGACCGCAGCCTTATGGAAGCTGACTAGTGAGTGACGTGAGTGTTGCGAGAT